>PDHQ01000289.1:0-42786 GCA_003339415.1 Ophiocordyceps camponoti-saundersi (nom. inval.) | reverse complement strand
TTATTATTATTATTATTATTATTATTATTATTATTATTATTATTATTATTATTATTATTATTATTATTATTATTATTATTATTATTATTATTATTATTATTATTATTATTATTATTATTATTATAAATATTATAAATATTATAAATATTACCGCTATTATTATTATTACCTGCTTTATTTTTATTATAAATTTTATTATTATTATTATAATTATTATTATTTAAGCTAGCGCCTTTACCCCCGCGCCTTTTATTACCGCTTTCGCTTCCTTCGCCGCGTTTATTATTATTATTACCTTTACTTACGGTTTAATTATTATATTTATTACTGCTACTATTATCGTTATCGCTTTACTCCCCTCCTTACCTCCCGCTTTACTTATATTAATAATTATCTATTTACTTAATATTTTAAAATAAGCTAATATTAATATATAAGATTTTTAAGAAAAAATATTAATAATTATAATAATAGAAGTAATATTAAAAGCGGCTATTAAGGCGGCTAACTTTACTAAAGCGCTTACTTAAAATATTATTATTATTATATTAAATTAAAGCTTTAATATTTTATTTTATTTCTATATATTACGTAAGTTAATTTAGATTTTTTCCTATAATTTACTATTAGCTATATTTAAAACTCCGCTTTACTTTATTTTACTTTATATTTACTAATAAGATATTTAGCTATCCCCTTTTACTAATATACTACGCTATTTTTATTATAATAGCTTCTAACCTTTTTAAATATATTTATAATTTAGTTAATATTTTAAGCTTTAATTTTAACTTTACTTTTAATTTTTAATATTATTTACTTTCTAATATTTATATTAAGCTTTAATATAATTATAATAATTAACTAATTATAAGCTTATATATTTTATTAGCTTTATATATAATTAGCACTATATAATATTATTTATTTTATTATTTTTAATATAAAACCTTATAATTAGCTAGCTAAGCTATATATATAATATAAAGAAAATTATAAAGCTTATTATAAATAATTTTAAATATATTTATTATTATTATTTTATTAATATAGCTATTTAACTTTTTTATTTTCCTTTTATTATAAAAGTTAAAAAGAAAAGTTAAGGGAGGGGGTTAAAAATATACTTTCTTTTAAAAATAATAAAAAGAAAAAAAAGAGGAAAAAAAAGGGAGGTAAAAAAGAAAAAAATATAGCCCCCCTCCCTTTAATTACTAATAGATAATAAAGCAGCTACCTTACTATTTTACCTTACCTTTTTTTAAACTTTTTCTCCTTTACCTCGCTTTATACCGCCTTACCTTATATTACCTTATATTATTCTATACCGCTCCGCGCTACGCCGCGCTACGTCGCACTACCCCGCTCCTCCTTCCGCCTCGTATTTTACGGACTTTCCTTTCTCCGTACTCCTCTTTTTACCTTACTTTTTTATATTATCTAAGATTACCCCTAGGTAATAAGCTTATTATATTATACCGCCGCTAGCTATTATTATACTTTGATATAAGCGTATAGTAAGCTTTTCTTTTTATAATTAAGGGGTTTTATTTTACTTTCGGGGATTTTTCTTATTTAATATATTATAGAAGCTTTAAATATTATAAAGGCCCTTAGCGTATAAATAATAAATAAATAAATATAGTAATTTTAGTTAAGGCTAGGTATTAGCGCTTAAGCTTAGCGATAAGTTTTAAAAAGTAAGCTTTTTATTATAGTTTTTAATAAAGCTAAATACTTAAAAGTTATATTTCTTATATTAGCTATATTATTTTAGTATTAAGCTAAAGCTTAGTTATATTTATATATTTAGTTTTTATAAAATATATTAACTTACTTTTTATTATCTAAAATATTATTTTATACTTTATAACTTATTATTCGTAAATTTGCTAGGCGCGCTTAAGTTAGAAAAGTACCTAAGCCTTATTACGTTTAATATTAAAGATATTTATATTATTAGTAAATCTTACTATAAAAAGGCACGTTATTAAGTTAAGGCGTTAATATAAGAATAATATATATAATAGGAAAAGATTTAGTAATATAGGGGATTCTTAGAAGACCTTTTACTAGATTAAGAAAGCGTTACTTAGCTTATATTTAAATTTTAACTTTAAAATATAGCTTATAAGGTATAATTAGATAAATATTATAACTTATTTAAGGAAGCTTAAGTAATTTATAGTAATAACTAACTTATTATAAGAAATATAATTAAAAGCTCTAATAAAGTTTAGTAGTAAAAGTAATATAATACTACCTTAGTCCTAAATTATTTTAATAATTTTAATAAGTATAAGGATTATTATATTTATAAAGTATTATAGCTTATTACTTATTTAGCTATCTAAGAGGATACCCGCCGCCTCCGCTATAAAAGAGACTTTTTTAGTAATAATTATTTCTAAAACCTTCCCTATTATATTAAGAAGCGAAATTAGTTTATATTTACCTAAGGTATAATATATAGCTAGTAATTTACCCGCTTTTCAGATAATTATAATATTTAAAGTTTTAAATTATAAAAAAAAGTAGCCGCTATTAATATAGCTTTAGAAAATCTTTTATAAAATTTAGATAAAAAAGAGTTTATATTTTTTAAAAACTTAATTAGGATCTTATTATTATTATTATTTATATACTAAAGGCCTTTATAATATCTAAAGCTTCTATAATATATTAAGTAAGAAAAATCCTCTAAAGTAAAGCAAAACCCCTTAACTATAAAGGAAAAGCTTACTATACGCTTATATAAAAGTATAATAGTAGCTAGTAGTAATATAATATAATAAGCCTACTACCTAGGGGGTAATCTCGGATAATATAAGAAAGTAAGGTAAAAAGGGGAGGGCGGAGAAAAGAAAGTCCGTAAGGTATAAGGCGGAAAAAGCGGGGCGGTATAGCGTAGCGGCGTAACGTAGGGCGGTACGGGGCGGTGTAAAATAGTATAAGGTAAGGTAATATAGGGCGGGGCGGAGAAAGGAAAGTTTAAGGGGGGGGTAAGGTAAAGTAGTAAGGTAGCTATTTTATTATATATTAATAATTAAAAAAGGGGGGGCTATATCTTTTCCTTTTCTACCTCTTTTTTCCTTTTTTTTTTTCTTTTTTTTATTATTTTTAAAAAAAGGTATATTTTTAACCCCTCCCTTAACTTTTCCTTTTAACTTTTATAATAGAGAGAAAATAAAGAGATTACGTAGCTATATTAATAAAATAATAGCGATAAATATATTTAAGATTATTTATAGTAAGCTTTATAACCTTCTTTATATTATATATATAGCCTAATTAGCTAACTATAAAATTTTATATTAAAAATAATAAGGTAAGTAATATTATATAGTACTAGCTATATATAAAGTTAATAAAATATATAAGCTTATAATTAGCTAATTATTATAATTATATTAAAGCTTAATATAAATATTAAAAAGTAAGTAATATTAAAAGTTAGGCTAGAGTTAAAGCTTAAAATATTAACTAAGTTATAAATATATTTAAAAAAGTTATATATTACTATAATAAAAGCGGCGTAGTATATTAGTAAAGGAGGATAGCTAAGTAGCTTATTAGTAAATATAAAATAAAGCGGAGCGGAGTAAAGTAAAATTTCGGATATAGCTAATAATAAGTAATAGAAAAGAATTTAAGTTAACTTATATAATATATAAAAGCGGAATAAAATATTAAAGCTTTAACTTAATATAATAATAATAACGCTATAAGCGAGCGCCTTAGTAAAATTAGCTATTTTAGTAGCTACTTTTAATATTACTCTTATTATAATAACTATTAATACTCCTCCTTAGGAGTTTTATATATTAATATTAGCTTATTTCGGAATACTAAGTAGATAGATAACTATTAGTATAGGCGGAGCGGGAGGCGGAGAAGGGGGCGGAGCGATAATAATAATAATAGCGGTAATAAATATAGTAATTAGATTATAAGCGGAGTAGGCGGTAATAGTAAACGCGGAGGAGGAGGCGGTGGTAAAGGGCGCGGTAGCGGAGGCGCTAGCTTAGTTAATAATAGTTATAATAATAATAACGGAGTCCGTAATAAAGGCGGGGGAGGTAGTGCTTATAATAATAATAATTATTATTATTATTATCGCTACTACTTAAGAGAACTATATTATAAAATTCTTATAAAAGTTTTAGTTAAAAATATAAGTAAAGGTATAAGATTTTTAATCTTTTATATATAATATAGTATATAATATTAATTAAGTTTAAAATAACCTTAATTAAGTAATAGTAAATTATATTAAAGTTAACTAATTTAAATATATTTTAGAGAATATTTTTAAGCTTTAGCGTACTTTTAACTTAAATTACCTAAAAGTAAAGTAAAAGCTAAAGCTAAAAAAGGAATTAAAGGCGGAGAATAAAGTAATAGCTTAGACGCTAATTATTATTATATTAATATCGGGAAATAGGTTAGATTAGGTAATAGTTAGAGGTAATAAAAAGAAAGCGGATAGAGTTAAGGGGGCGGGCGGAGCGGAGGAGGAGGTAAGCGGAGCGGAGATAATAGAAAGTATAAAAAAGGAGGGCGGGGGAGTAATAAAGCTAGAGCTTAAGCTAGACTTTATTTAAAGATTAAAGCTATTTTTTATAGAATCCGCGTTAATAGCGTTAAAGCGCGTAGTAAAAAGCGATAATAGTAGCTTAGAAGATAAGCTTATAAGCGTTAGAGGCACTATTAAGCGTAAAGGGAATAAGGTAAAAAGCGGGGTAGGAAAAGGGGTAAGAGGGCTAAGTAAGCTAAGTAAGGTTAAGTAAAATAAAGGGCGGAGGTAAAAGTAAGATATAAAGTAGATAGATAATAATAATTATATAGTAAAAATACTAAAAACTATCCCTTACGCTTAAACTTTACGCTTAAGTATTTTAATATATTTAAGTATTATAAAGTAATAAAAAGAGGTTAAATTAGAGGAGGCGTTATAGGTAGATAAATTATAAAGTAAAAGGGCTTATAATAGCCTTATAACTAAGGGCCTTATTAAAGTTCTTATAATTTTAAATTAAACTTATAAGAAGTATAAATAAAAGCGTTTTTTTATAAGTAGTAAGCTTATATTATAAGGTAAGGTAAGCCGCTATCTTATTTTTCTTACTATTATAAAAGTAATAAGGGGTTAAAATTATAGAAATATTATAAATATATAAAAACTTATTAAAGCTAATTTTACTACTATAAAGCTAAGTTAGGGCGCTATTAAGGAATTTTAAAAAACCTTAATAGATTTATAAGGCGTTATTAGGTTTTAGTTAAGGTAGTTTATTAGTAAGGTATCTAAAGGACTAGCTATATTTTTAAAGCTTTCCTTTTTTAAAGTTTTAGCGGAGCTATTACTTTTCGTAAAAGCGGGCCTTTAGAGTTTTAGGAGATTAGGAGAAGATATTTAAAATTTATACTTAAATAATAAAGGAAGATTAAAGAGATTTAAGGAGGATATAAGTAAGGTAAGGCTAACCTCTATATTATTAGCGGAGGTATACGGAGATTCTCTCTAAGGCGGAGTAAATATAAGCTATAAGTTTTTTAATATAAAAAAATTAATAGCTATAAGTAGCGCGGTAAGATAAGTAAATATTAATAAAGGGGATAAAGGACTTAAACTTAATATAATAAGAAAAGGTAGCTTAGTACGCCCTAAAGATAATATAAAGGTATTTAAACTAAGTTATAGCTAGCTATTAAAAAACGGGGCCCTTAAGTTTACCGCTTAGTATAGTTAAAGCGGAGTAAATTATAACGCTAAAGGCGATAGTAGATTTAATAACCTTAATATAAATTTCCCTTACTTAGAAAAATAAAAAGCTTTAAGTAAATAATATAAGTTTAGTTAAAGCTAGCTATTAGTAATTAAGCTTTTTTATAAAATAGCAGAGGTAAGGTTTTTACTAAAGCTTATAATAAATCTAAACCTTAAGTATATATACCTCTTATATAAGTTAAATAATAATCTTATTAAAGACTAGCGGAGTTATATTAGTAGAGCGGGCCTTTATAAAGTAAAGGAGCTTACTTTTAAGTAGCTAGAAAATTATTTTATACTTTATTACTTAGTTTTAGTAAATACCTTAAGCTTATTTAAGCTAATAGTAGACTTAAGTAAAGGTACGCCTAATATTAAGGATATTAATATTATCCGTAAATTTAATAGTAAATATACCGGTCGCTTATTTTAAGTATTTATAAAAAGATAAAATATATAAGATAAATAGTACTAAAAAGAGTAAAAAGCTTTAAGGGATTTTAGTAAAAATAAGAAAAAAGTTTAATAGTTTATTATTAACTTTTAAGTAGGAGGTATAATCGAAAAAGTAAGAGCGGAGGAAAGCTATAATCTATTTAAGGAAACTAAAGGAGTTAAGGATTTCTATTAGCTTAAAATATAAGATATAGTTAAAGGCGCTTATTATATCTAATATTAAAAAGGAAGCGGAGCCTCGAAGGCTTTAAATAATATAGATAAACTTTATTAAGAGGAGTAAAGCGTTATTAATAAATTAGTTAAGATAGTTACTTATCTAACCTTATAGTAAGATTCTTATAAACTCCGCTATATAAGATATTTTCTTCGTAATTATAATCTTAAATATCTTACTTATAATATTAAGGAGGGAGATAAGATAATAATTATTTAAAGTTTAATAAACTTCTAAGCTCTTACTTACTTTCCGGAAAACTATAATATTAAAAATCTAATATTAAGTAAGGAAATATCTATAAGTAATATATTTTTAGAGAAGCTTTATTAAGATTACTATAAAAGGTTAATTATAACTTTTTAGGAAGCTAATAAGGATATTATTAAGCTTAGTAGATTTTTATAATATAATATTAAAAAAGGCGGAGCGGACTTTATTTTTAATAACTTAGGAGGGAATATTTATTAACGGGAAGGGGTTAAAAATAGGGAGGTATAAGGTATTCTCTAAGGGATAAGGAAAGAACTTATAAGCTAAGAGCTTTAATTTTTTAAAGAAAGATAATTAAAAGGCGGAGTTTATATTTTATTAAAAAGGAGGAGTATATATAAGCTTTAAGGGAGCCTAGCTATAAAGTCTCGCTTACTAAGCTATAAACTATATAATATTAAAGTTACTACTTATAAAAGCGAGAAATTATTTTTAATTATCTTTCTTTACTTTTCTAATAAATAATTTTTCTTATATTATAGCGTTTTAATATACTTACTAATAATTAAAGTTTAGCTACGCCCGCTAATATAATCTAATATACTTTATATTTAAGATTATAAAAATAACTTTTAGGGTTTATTATAAGTATAAGTAAAAACTATATTATTAAAATAATTTTAAAATTATTAAGCTAGCTATAATATTTAATTACTTATATAGTTATATTACTAACTTTTTAATATTTACTATAAACTCTACTTAAATAGCGGAAAATAAGAGTTAGTTTATCGCTTTTACTTATAAGATATTAAAGTTAAAATATTTTTAGCGTAGTATTAATATAAAATTTAAGGAGGGAGAGGTTATAAAAAACGTAAATTAAAGGATATAGTTAAAGCTAAAAAGATTAAGGTTTAAGCTAAGGTATATAAAGAAATAGTTAAGTATATTTTAAATTAAGTTAATAATACTAATCCTCCGCTTATATACCTTTTAAGTAATTTTATAAAAAGGGGTAAGGAGTTTAAGGCGGAGTTAGTAAAAAGCGGAGAAAAGCTTTATAAAATAGGGGGAGGTATAATTATAAAGGTCCTAGGAGGGATAATAAGCGTTAAAGTCGCTAAGGATAATTAGCAGAGTAAAGGTAGAGGTAAAATATAAGGAGGGAGGAGGGGGTAATAAGCGTAAGAAAGGTTTAATATATATTTTAAGTAGTAGGGAGTAGATAGTAAATACTTATAATCTATCGTAAAAAGATATTTTAATAAGGTTAGGCCTTATAATAAGGTTTTAGTTATAGATTTTATATTATTTATATATATAAAGGAAAGCCTTACCTTCGCTTTAAATAAGGCGGTAAAAAGTAAGTTTTAGAAGCGGAGGGCGATTATATATATTAAGCTAGAATTCTTATATAGCAATAATATTATAACTTTCCTTACTAAATAAAGCGAGCTAAATAAAGTAATTAATTTTCTATATATTTTATAATAAGGTTATAATTCTTATAAAAACTAAGTATTAAAAATAGTTATTTATAATTATTTTAATAATATAAAGTCTATAAATATAAACTCTATTTAGGACTATTATAAAGCTAGTTATAAGTTATAAAGTCTATTACGTAGCTTATAGCTATTATAAGTATTACTAAGTTAGGAGCCTCTTAGGGAGACTTAAGTAAGTAATATATTATAAGAGGAGCGCTAAAATATATTTTTAGGGAATTTATAATACGCTCGCTTCCTTAAAAAGATAGTAATAAAGCTTTTACTATTCTTATAAGGTTACTACTAAGTAAGGGCTAGAGGTTAAGCGGATTATAATAATTAAAAAAGGTAAAGTTTATTAGGGAAGCTAAACTTAGCGCGGCTTTATTATTTCTAAGATTTTAAGTAATCTTTTAATTATATAAAGTATATACCTTTATATAAAATATAATAGCGGGGTCTCTCTCCCTTTTATATAAGGTAATTCTCTTCTCTATTATTATATAAAGTAGCCGTATAATATTTATATTAAGAGGGCTTTTAATAATACTTAGTAATATATCTAAATTAAAAATACTTATAATATTACTTAAAATATACGGAGTTTTTATAAAATTTATAGTAGATTATCTCCGCGTTTATAATTATTTTATTTAAGTAAAGCTTATTTACGTTTTCTACGCTACTTAAGCTTATAATAAGATAAGTTTATAAAGTATTTTTACTAATAGTATATTAAAGTTAAAATATTTTCGCCTAAACTATATTAACTTTATTTACCTTTCTAATAATATTAAGTAGCGTATTACGGTTATAGTTAGCTACTAAAGTTTAAATACCCTTAGTAATAATAATATAAGTTTAGCGTATACGCTTAGCCTCCGCTCTAAAAGCCTAAGCTACTTACTTATTTTTTAAAATAAAATTCTTATACTCTAAGTTAAATATAATTATAAGGTCTTTACTAAGAAATTAATATATAATAATTATTATAAAATAGCTTATAGCTTTATTAATTTTCTAGATAACTTTTTAGGAAATAAGCGCTAGAACTCCCTTAACTACTAGGATATCTTTTACTAATATAAATACCTCCCTTTTTATTCTTACCGAAACTAAGCGTATAAGGGGCGCTACGGGGGGGGCGAAGTTCGGGGCGAAGCTTACGATTACGCTAGCTTAAGTTAGAACTCTAAGGGCAAAATCTAACCCCTTACCTATTACCTTATAAAAAGTAACTTTAACTAATTTCTAAATAATATAAAAAATAATAATAAGTAAGCTAAATAAGTTCTTAAAAGCTTATTAGCGTTATTAAAGCTTAGTAAATATTATATTAAGAATACCTTATATAAGGCGAAAATTTTACGCGGAGATTACCTTAGTAAGTTTTTTATATATAAACTTTAAGATAAGATTTATCGGAGTCCGAAAAATATCGATAAATAAATTATTAAAGTTAGTAGCTATATTATATTAACTTTTGCTTATACGCGGATATTATTAAGATTAGTTAAGCCCCTAAGTTTCGCTATCGAGTATTATCGGCACTAACGGTAAACTAGGAGGCGGGCTGCCCCGCGACCTTATATTTAAGGCTATTCCCTTAGCGGAGTTAGACTCTAAGAGGTAGAAAGCACTAAATTCTTATAATATTATAGCGTTAAGAATAAATAGGGACCCTAATCGTCTAAAGTCGTGAAAAAGTTATTTATATTTAGGATCTTATTAAAGCTAGCTAATTTCTATAAAATAATAAAATAAAGGGTAAAGTAAATATCCTTAATAATAAATATATATTTAATATAAAAAGAAGGGAAAGGTTTATTTAAAGTAAATAAAAAGGCTAAATTAATAAAAGTAAGGAAAAATTATTAGCTTAGTAAGGTTACTTTTTATAAGAAAGTAAATATTAAGATTAATTTTAAGTATTTTTATAGCGTTAAGATATATAAAAGCTTTAGCGTAGCTTAGCTATAAAGCTAGGCTTAGTATTTTATTATCTAAAGTATTAATAAATTTATTAAAATATTATTAAGGAAGTTACGCTAGGCGCTATAGCGGGCCGCGCTAATTTTAGATTTTTACGCCTTTATTACCTCTTAATAGTCTTATTAGCGTAAGTTAGTAAGATTAATATATTAGTAATATTAAGCTTATTTTATAATTACTATAATAGCCGCCGTCGCCTAGTTTTATTACTTTTATAATATAAGGTAAGTATAAATATATAATAATATTATTATCTTTATTATTATTTTTAGTTATTTATAAAATAAAGCTATTATATTTTTAAGCTTATTAAGTATAAAAGTTAGGTAAAGGTTTAGTTTAAGTTAGTTTTATTCCTTAGCTATAAAGATATCTAAGTAAAAAAAGCGCTAAATTTTAATCGGTATTATATTAAAGTAAAGGTTAGTATTAATATAAATAATTTATAGTATATAATTAGAGCTAATAAAATTAAGGTTATTTTCTTAGTATATCGCTTAGTAATTTAATATAGCTTATGCTAAATTAATAATATTAGTTTACTTATTATATATTTCCTAAGTAACTTTGCTTAGGGGCGTGATAAGTTTAAGGTAAAAGCTAGTTATAAGCTTAAGGAAATTAATTATTTTAAAGGAGGATTATTTATAATAATTTTAGAAAAGGTAGTAAAAGTTAAAATCGCTATATAAAAAGTTATTATTAAGTAGAAGTTAGGGTAAGTAATATCTTATTAAAGAAAGGGGCCTAATTAAATTACTAATAAGGGTAAGTAGATAAATATAACTTAAAGTAGGGGCGTAATATAAAAGAAAATAAACGCTATATTAGGGGTAGTAAGAGGTATCTAAAAGGAAAGGTTTAAGTATTTATAAATATAGAGAATAGCTTAGCTATTAGAGTTTATAAGTTTATATAGTAAGATATTTAAAAGCGGGGGGCGGCCGAAGCGGTTATATTACGGTTTTTATATATAAATAAGATTATAGCTAATAAGGCTTCGGAGCGCTATATAAATAAGATAGTTACGCTTTTATATATTCTAAAAAAAGGTTTTAATTTTTATAAAGAGTAAAGAGGGTAAAGCTTTATAATTATATAGGGGTAGTAGAGGGAGCCCCGCGTCCCTTATTAGCACCCTTTCTACTATAAGTACTAGGAATTATATTATTTTTACCTTAGCCCCTTGTTAAAGCTAGTATAAGGTTATTATTTATATTAAATTAGATTATAGCTTATAACTAAGATAGCGTTATAAGAGATTACTTTTAAAACTAAACTTTTATAAATCTATTACTAATTTAAGACTAAGTTAGTTTAAAGTAATTTTAGAATTTATAAGAATAATATATATAATTATTATAAGCTTAGTCTTAGTATAATTTTAAAGTAAGATAATCTTAGGATTATAAGGTATAGTTACCTTTATATAAGATATAGGTTTTAGCGCTATTTTTAGTAAGGGTTAGGTATACGCCCTCTCCTTTTAAATATATAGTAGCTATATAAAAGCTATAATAAGGTTATTTATAATAATATTTTACTATATATCCGAATTAAAAATACTAATAATATTATTAAAGTTATACTATATTATTATAAACCTTAATATAAGAGATTTCTATATTTATAATAAGTTTATTTTATATTAATTTATTTATATTTATTATATTAATAACTTTTAAGATAAGGTATATACGCGTGGCTCCTTCGCCTTAAGGCTAAAAAGCTTTAACTTAAGTAATATTAACTTTATTAACTTTCTTAATTTACTATATAAGTATATCTTAGTTACTATAAGCCGCCTCTATATAAACTCCTTTTATAATTATAAAATATATTTTTTAAGAGTAAATTATACTTTTACTAAAAATAATAAAAATTAATTTTACTAATATTACTTATTTTTTATATTCTAAATAAAATATAATTATAATATCTTTATTAAAAAGCTATTTTACTATTAATATAATATTATATTTTAAAGCTATATTTATAGCTTATATAATCTTTTATAAGGTTAGTTATAAGGTATTTATATTAATTATAATATTTTTTATTAAAATAATAATTTTTTTATTAAAATAGCTTAAGATAAGCTTAATAAATATATAGTTAATAATAGCTATAAAAATTTAAATAAAATAAGTTTAATTAATATTTATATTAATAATTTATAAAAATACTTTTTATATAGCTTAGGTAATAGTTTTTTTAATTAACTTAGTAATTTTAGGTAAAAATCGGGTCTTAGTTAAGTTTAAGGTAGCTATATATTTTTTATAAAGTTTAGCTTTAAAAGCTATTATAATACCCTAAGCTTCGAAAAACGCCGCGGCTAATATTATTATAATAAGCTTTTCGTATATATCTTTTAAATCGCTATTATTAAGGGTCTATATTTAGTTAGTTACTTTATTTATTTTAATATTATTATTATATTACCCTTAGCTAGATTAGGGATATTATAAGGACTAACTTAGTCCCCGCGCCCCCCTATTTACGATTATAGGAGCGTCGCCCGCTCCTTAGGCCCCGGCCTTAGCCGCCGCGGGCACTATTATCGTCTCCTTCGTAATAAATATATAGTAACGAGCAAATTACTAAATAATAGGTCCTATCCTATTTTTATAAAAGGTTTATATATAAGTATATTAATCTTAATAAAATCTATTTTAAGAATCCCCCTTATAATAATATACCCTTTATATAAAATTTAGTAGGAGATACTTAGGCTATAAGATTAATGCTATATATAAGCTTAGGACTAGCTTATAAGACTGGTAGGCTTCTACCTTTTCCCCCTAAGGTACCTATATATCTTTTATAAATAGCATATGTTTGTGCTTCGTGCCCGGCAACGAATATGGGACACCTCGATACCCAGCGTCAATTTTTGACGTCTCTTATGGCTCCGCTCTCACGATCATTCGCTTCTCGCACGCCACAGCCGCACGCGCCGCTACCTAAAGACGTCGAGGTTATGCTCATGACCCTACACGTCCTCTTCCCTAGCATTATTTTGCCGGCACTAGATCTCCTTGACCGCAAAGCAGTAAGCCGCTTATCTGTGCTCGGTAACGCGATTGCTCAGGACGAGAGCTCTCCCGCGTGTTATCGTAAACCGCATAGCCTGGTTAACAGCGCTGGTGATCGAGATTGGGTTGGAGATATCGATGCAGATGTTGAATCGTTCGCGTCGCCTGCGGTCGTCGATCATGCTGGGGGTCGGCAACCACCTTCAGCTCGGCTGTACGTTGTGAAGTCTTCAGATACGCGACGTCGAGATAGAGAGCCGGCGCCAGTCGCAGTATATCGCGTTGTTCATGTCGACGCTTGGAGCTGCTCGTGTACGAGTTTTGCTATCGAGGCCTTCACCAGCCATGCGCAGCCCGAGGCAGAGCAAACGCCGGATTTGATGCAGTCATCCTCACGACTACCGTTAGGAATACCGCCTTCATCATTGAGAACAGCAACTACTTCAGGAATGAAGAAGCAGACGTCGATTTTTGGCGGCAAATGTGCGACCGCATCACCACAACGCGCTGAAAATCTACCTTGCTGTAAGCACCTTATGGCTTGCTTCCTAGCCGACATCTGGCCAGGTGTTTCGGGAAAGCATGTAATCATCAAGAGAGTTTCGAGAACAGAAATGGCTGGAATAGTAGCAGGCAATTAGTGAGTCTTCTATTATCATAACATCATTCAAATGTTACTCCTCGAACGCTTAGAATGTTCTTTATTCAGACTCCTAGTAGACGCACATAACCAGCGTGTACAGAAGCATCGAAAACCATTGCTTTCTTGGTGAGAATAGCTTCACCCTATTGAAATGCTCGCTCATGTGGAATGTCATAGCAATTCTACGACTGGCGATGTAAGGAGCAGTAAGGGTCCGGCTTGCCCTTTGTCGTTTTTCCTCTATTCGGGGATAGTTTCGTGCAGCTGTATCACCCGAGTCGTTTCATTTCTTTTTCTGGTTGCTTTCCTTTTCCTTTGGTGCACTATCCTTAGAATCACCGTTGGCAGCTCCTGATCCGTTCTCTTTTTCATCCTTCAGACCATCATCCTTTTTTGCCTCCTTTTCCTCTTGCTGCTGTCGGTTCTGGATCTTGTTCTCAATCAGATCGTGAAATGCTGTTATGGCCCGGATCAAACTGCTGAGGTAGATTGCCATAAGCTGGTCATTTGTTTTCATGCTCATGGCGTGCGCGAGTTGGCCGCTTCCTGCCTTGCCGTCACCTTCGGGACTCGAAAGGTTTGGTAGAAGATTGAAAACGTCTTGAAGATTGCCGAGGATAGCATGATTGACTGGTAATTGTGCATCCAGAACCTTCTGCAGATAAGTCCCGATGTCGTGAAGTCGCAAATGAAGCCCTTGCAGCGACTGGAGCTGGTTTGTCACCCTGGTAGACAAGGTACCGACGGCCACATCACGTATATCTCGCAGTAAATGCTCCACGCCGATCTCTTCAGCCTCTTCGGCGTCGATAATGGATGGAGTATGAACGAATGTTCTGGCTGTAGTGGTGCCATCCTATAGTAATATCAGTAAAGCAAGTTGACAAAATATAACGAGCCGTCTAGCTTGGCTCATGATTCGGTATCGGAATTACTCACGTCTTTAATTTCCTCAACTGCAAAGTAGGCATCCGTCGGCACACCAGACTCCTTGGGCTGAACATCGATGATCACTAGCAATGGGTTGGGAGTATACCGTTTGAAAAGATCGTTGATCTTGAGGTCGGATGCTCGCAGCTTGGGGCCAGAGTGATACCATCCTATGAGTTTCTCTCGTGCATTTACTTTCTTGAACATGTCATTCATTGATTCAACGTAGTTGTGGTCCAAAAACCACACCGAAGGATCTTTGTCGTCTTCTTCGAAAGGAACTGTGTCACAGTCAGGCAACAGTTTTGATATCAAGAGAGTTATCAGGCGCACCAGCGAAACTGTTCGACACTCGAACATTTTTGCCATCGTTCTGCCCCAAAAGGACACCAACAACACGTCTCTTCGTCTTGTTTTGCACTGTCCGATTGTAGTGATCGACGGCAGACAGCAAGACCAAAGGAGCGACGGAAACGTTTCGAGTGACAAGAGACAGCGTTTCTGCGGTGGTAGTCGGCATCTTGACGTGAACTTGGTTTCTTCGGTTCGCCGCAGCCAATGTGTGTCGAAAGGGGAGATGCGAAAGAGGATGGCGAGAATCCTTCACGTACGTCGGTCAAAGCAGTGACCGTGACAACGGTGTGCAAGGGAGGATGTGTTTCGCGATTGCGCTATCGCGGTAGATGCGACTTCCTTGAGCTTGCCTTCTCGACCTCCGAGTAGGTAGCGCAAGTGGGAAGCACAGCCCCGGTTATAGGTGGGGTACCTAGGCACCGAGATCAAGGGAAGGCAGAGCCTACATAGGTACAGCTAGAGTGCTGGTTAGTGGAGGGATCAAATGGGCCAACCACAGGGCATAAGAAAATAAGTTAATAGAATAATTAGTCGAATACCCCTTAATTAATTAATATAAGCATTAAGTCTTGGGAATATAAGTACCTATTCTTATAGCTAATAAGTTATTAGTTACCTAACTAAATAATATAACCCCTTTTAACTAGCCTTTACTAGATAGTCCTCCTTTAATAATTTAATAGTAAATTAATAACTTAATAAGGTTAATATTAAAAATATAATAATAAAAAAGGAAAAAATAATTAATAAAAGAAAAAAAGAAATAAATTTTATATAATATATAAAGAGAAAAGATATTATAAACTATACCTCTTTTACTTATTATTTTTTTATTTAAAGTTAAATAAAAAATATAAGTAATATTATAGCTTAGAAATATATTAAGTAAATAATAGTATTAGCACTATAAATAAAGATTCTAAGCTAAGGAGAGAAAAGAGAGAAAAGATAAAAAACTCTTATAAGTGAAATCTTAATAAAATATATAAAGGTATATATATATTAATAAGGATAGAAAAGGGTATAAAAATCCGCTTAAAAATCCTAGTAAAATCCTAATAAAAGAGTAATTATATCTTAAGTAATTTCCCTTAAAAGTCTTTTCTTAGTAATTCTATAATAAGGTTTTTAAAGTTATATAAAAGCTAATAAACTTTTTAAAAAATTATTATAAAATATTTTAGGAAAATTTAAAAGTGGATTTAATATATAATATTACCTTTTAATAAAAGTTTTAATATACTTATTAAAATTAATAATAATAACTATATAATTAAGCGTTTAGAGAAATTATAATATTATTTTAATTATTATTTTTATAGCTATAGTTTATTATAATAGCTTTAATTTAATATTAGAAATTAATAAGTAAGTTAGCTATATTTAAAAATAATTATAAAAGTCTTTTATAATTATAAGTATATAGCGGAAATTCTTTATTAAATATTATATATTATTTAAGTTATAACTTTATTATTAAACTTAGTATTTTAGCTATTAATAGTATTTAATAATATAAAATTATAAGATTTAGTTTACTTTTTACTTAGATATATTATTTATATTTTTAAGTTTTATAAGTTTTTTTCTTATAAAAAACTATATTTTTATAAACTAATAAAATTCCTTATATATTATATATAAGTTTTTAGCCTTTTTAAAAAAGCTTATATTAAAGTTAAAAAGTAAATAATTTTAAAATATAGATTTAATTTAAGCTAAAAATACTTTATATTTAATAATAAAGTAATTAAACTTTATAAAAAACTCCTAAATTTCCTATTTATTATTTAATAAAAAGTTTAATTTAAAAAGTTAATTTTAACTTTTTATAATAATAAGATAAGACCTATTATTTAATATTCCGCTTACTATAATATATTTATTACTAAGGAGATAATAATAGCGCTTATAGCGGCTAAGGCCGGGGCCTAAGGAATAGGCGATACTCCTATAATTATAAATAAGGGGTCGCGGGGACTAAGTTAATCCTTATAATATCCCTAGTCCGGCTAAGGGTAATATAATAATAATATTAAGATAAATAAAGTAATAGACTAAGCACGGTGCCTTAATAATTATAATATAAAGGATATATATAATAAGCTTATTATAGTAATATTAGCCGTAGCGTTTTCTAAAATATAGGATATTATAATAGCCCTTAAGGCTAAATTTTATAAAAAATATATAGTTACCTTAAACTAAACTAAGACCTAACTTTTACCTAAAATTATTAAGTTAATTAAGAAAATAATTACTAAAGCTATATAAAAAGCTTTCTTATTAATAGCTAATTTTAATATTAATTAAGCTCGCTTAATATAAGCGTTTATAGCTATTAATAAATATATAATAATTAAACTTATCTTAAGCTATTTTAATAGAGAAATTATTATATTTATAAAAAATACTATAATTAATATAAATACCTTATAACTAACTTTATAAAAGATTATATAAGCTATAAATATAGCTTTAAAATATAAAGCTATATTAATAATATAATAGCTTTTTAGTAAAGATATTATAATTATATTTTATCTAAAGTATAAAAGGTAAGTAGCTTTAGTTAAGTAAATCTTTATTATAAAAAAGAAGTAGTTTATAGTTAAAGGACTTACTTTATTATAGTAAGAAGAGTATATATAAAGGCCGCTTATAATAACTAAGATATACTTATATAATAAATTAAAAATATTAATAAGGTTAAAATTACCTAAGTCTAAGCCCTTTCGCCTTATAATAAAGGCGTTATATATATATATTTAATATTAAAAGTTATTAATATAATAGATATTAATAAACTTATATAAAATAAACTTATAATAAATATAAAAATCTCCTAAGTTAAGGTTTATAATAATATAATATAGCTTTAATAATATTACTAATATTACTAATATTACTAATATTACTAATTTAGATATATAGCAAAATATTATTATAAATAACTACGCTATAGCTTTTACGTAGCCGCGGCGTATTTAGAAAAGGAGGGCGTATACTTAGCCTTAGCTAAAAATAAAACTAAAAGCTATATCCTTTATAAGGGATATTACGCCTTATAATCCTAGGATTATCTTACTTTAAAAGTATATTAGGACTAAGTATATAATAATTACGCTTATTAATTATATAAGTTTTAGGATTATTTATAGCTAACTTAATCTTAATCTAGTAATAGCTTTATTAAAGTTTAATCTTAGAAGCGATCTTTCCCGCTCTTATTATAGTTATAAGCTATAATTTAATTTAATATAAATAAAAACCTTAGTCCGGTACTAAAAAGGGGCCGTGGTAGAACTAATATTACTCTTAATACTTAAAGAGGATAAGGAGCTAGTAAGGGATAAGGAGCCCCCTTATTTACCTTAATATAATTATAAACTTTTACCCTATCTACCTTTAATAAAAATTAAGACTTTTTTTAAAATATATAAAAGCGTAATTATCTTATATATATAGCGCTTTATAGCTTAATTAGCTATAATTTTATTTATATATAAAAATTATAATATAATTAATTTAGTTACTTATTACTCTTAAGTATCTTATTATATAAACTTATAAATTCTAATAGCTAAGTAATTCTTTATATTTATAAATAATTAAACTTTTCCCTTTAAACCCCCCTTATTATTTTTAATATAATATCTATTCTTTTTTATATTTTACCTTTACTATAAATTATATTTATCTACTTACCTTTATTAATAATTAAGTTAGGTTCTTTCTTTTAAAAAAATATTATTTACCTTAACTTTAGCCTAATAGCTACCCTCCTATATAGCGACTTTAACTTCTATTACCCCTCCGAGGATTATTATAAATAGTCCTCCCTTAAAATATCTAACTTTCTTAAGCTAGCAATTAGCCTCTAACTTAGCCTCTTTACGCCCCTAAGCGAGGTTACTTAAGAAATATATAATAAGCGAATTAAAACTATTAACCTAGCTTAAGCTACGCTTAATTACTAAGCGATATATTTAGAGAATAACCTTAACCTTATTAGCTTTAATTATATTTTATAAATTATCTTTATTAATATTAATCTTTACCTTAATATAACTTTAACTAAAATATAGCGCTTTTTTTACTTAAATATCCTTATAGCTAAGGTACGGAATTAACTTAAATTAAACTTATATTTTATTATAATACTTAAAAAGCTTAAAGATATAATTACTTTATTTTATAATTAGCTAGAAATAATAATAAAAAAAATAATATTAATATATATTTAAACTTACTTTATAATATAAAACTAATAAAATTAAGTAATAGCTATTATAATAATAATTATAAAAAAAGCTTAGCGCTATTAATATACTAATTTTACTAACTCCTATTAATAAAATTACTAAAAAGCGATAAAGGTATAGAAATTAATAATTAATATAGCACGCTATAACTTTTCACGAAAACGGGATAGGACCTATTACTTAATCTTTCGCTCTTTACTATATATTTATTACCGAGAAAGAGTTAATAGCGCCCGCGGCGGCTTCGGCTAAGGCCTAAGGGGTAAGCGACGCGCTTATAGTTATAAATAAGGGTACGCGGGGACTAGGATAGTCCCTATAATACCCCTAGTCTAGCTAAGGATAATATAATAATAGCGTTAGAATAGAAAGAGAAGCGGAGTAAATACGGGACTTTTACGATAATAATATAAAGGAAGCTTATAATAAATTAGCTATAATAATACTTACCGCGGCGTTCTCTAATACTTAGAATATTATAATAGCTTTTAAAGCTAAACTTTATAAGAAATTTATAACCCCCTTAGACTAAAACGTTACTTAACTTTTACCTAAAATTACTAAGTTAATCGAGAAGATAGTTACTTAAGCTATATAAAAAGTACTCTTATAAATTATTAGCTTTAATATTAGTTTAACTTAGCTATTATAAGCTTTTATAGCTATTACTAGCGGTATAGTAATTAAACCTATCCTTAATCGCTCTAATAAAGAAATTATTATATTTATAAAAGATATTATAATTAATATAGATACCTTATAGCTAACCTTATAAGAGATTATATAAGCTACGAATATAGCTCTAAAATATAAGGCTATATTAGTTATAAGATAACTTCTTAGTAAAGATATAATAATTATATTTTATTTAAAATATAAGAGATAAGTAAGCTTAGTTAAGTAAATCCTTATTATTTTTAGTAAGGGGGCGGTTTATAGCTAGAAAACCTTCTTTATTATAGCGAAGGGAATATAAGTAAGGGCTACTTATAGCGACTAAGATATACTCTTATAATAAATTAAGAAATATAATAAGATTAATATCGCCTAAATTTAAGCGCTTTAGCCTTATAATAAGGGAGCTATATATACTTATATTATCTTAAGAATTACTAATATAATAAATACTAATAAACTTATATAGAATAGCTTAATTATAAATATAGAAATCTCCTATATAGAAGTTTATAATAATATAATATAACCTTAATAATATTACTAATATTATTAATATAAATATATAGTAAAATATTATTAAAAGTAGCTATATTATAAAATATATATAGCTATAGCGTACTTAGAAAAGGAGAGCGTATATTTAGCTATCGCTAAAACTAGCACTAAGAATTATATCCTATATAAGAGGAACTACGCCTTATAATCCTAAAATTATCTTATTATAAAAGTATACTAAGACTAAGTATATAGTAACTATATATACTAACTTTATAAGTTTTAAAACTACTCCTAGCTAACTTAATCCTAAATTAGTAATAGCTTTATTAAAGTTTAGTTTTAGAAATAGTCGCGCGCGGCCCTTATATAATTATAAGCTATACTCCGCTTTAATATAAACGATAAGCCCGCCCTAGTATTAAAAAGGGGCCGAGGCGGGAGCGGCGCTACTTTTAGATCCCGTAGCGGATAGGGTAGCGGTAAAGCTTAGGGAACTTATCTTCCCCCTCCTACCCCTTTCCCCTTTATTATACTTTTTTCCGCCCCCTCCCTTACCTCTCTTTCTGCCCCTTTTTTTACCCTAATATAATTATAAACTTTTACCTCCCCTACTCCTAATAAAAATCAAGACCCTTTTTTAAAATATATAAAAGCGTAATTATCTTATCTATATTATATTTCGTAGCCTTATTAGCTATAATTTTATTTATTTATAAAAATTATAACGTAATTAATTTAGACGCTCTCCGCTTCTTAATATCTTATTATATAAACTTATAAATTCTAATAATTAAGTAATTTTTTATATTTATAAATAACTAAACCTTTCCCTTTAGATACTTTAACGAGGATAAAAGGATATACTTTAAGGCAGAGGAAAAAAAAGGGAAAAGAAGCTATTTCCGTAAAATTCCTAATAATTTAAAAAGCGTAGATTTTATAAAGATTAAAAAGGTAACCTTACCGGGTTATACGCTTACGGCGACTAATTTTATATATTAAAGGGCTTATAGCTGCCTTAGTTATTCTTCCTAGGTAGGGAAAAATAACCCTTTTTATACGTATAAAAATAACCTTTCCTAGGACCCGTAAGTTTAATACTAATTAATTAGATTTATTAGATTAGGTAGGTTAGATTAGATAGGTTAGCTTAAATAACCTTTTTAACGCCTACGACCCTAACTTACTTATATAACCCGTATAACTCTAATAAACTTACTTCCTTAAGATAACCTTCCCTACCGGGGGCTATATATATAGATAGGGGTGCCCGTTACTCTCGCTAAACTACTCCCTATAGCGTAAGCATACGTAAGGAAGTAGGAAGACGAAGACGATAGAAGGAAAGCGTACTTCGCGAGAAAAAACGTAGGAGTAAGTAAGGAAGAAAGAAGAAAAAAAGAAGAAGAAGGTAATAAGAAGGTAGCCGCCGTAAAGGGGGCCGAAGAAGAAGAAAACGGTAAGGACTAACGGAAGGAAAAGAAGAAGGAAGGAAGAAGAAGAAAGGAAAAAGCAGAAAAACGGAAGAAAGGAAAAAAATAGAAAAAGTAGGAAAAAGTAGGAAAGAAAAAGAAAGAAGAAGAACGCCGCTATACGCCCCTACTTATTAACCGGAGTAGAAGGAAGTATTTAATTAGACCTTTTAGAAGGTAAGGTCTATTATCTCGGGACGAAGAGGTTAACTCCCTATAAGTCTAAAAGTAGCCGGCTAGATAGCCGGATCGATTAGATCGAGAAAGCTAAAAAAACCGGGCAGGTAGAAAAAGAAGGAAACGAAGGGAAAGGAGAAGATAACTAAGAGGAAGGAAACAACCGAACCGAAAAAATAGAAAAAAATAAAAAAGTAGAAGAAAATAACTAAACTAAAGAAATAGAAGAGACCGACCAGGTAGAAAGAAACGGCCGGGTAGAAGAAGACGAAGAAGAAAAAAACTATATATCGGTTTAATCTATAATTTCCCTTTTATAGCTTATTTCCTTATTTTTAAAAAGAATAGAAGTATAGAAATATATTTTTTCGAAAAGGGTATTATAAGAAGGAAGGTCTTAGCTACGTAAGTTACTATTCTTAAGAAATAGGTCTTATATTTCTTTTAATAAGGTAGAAAAGAGACTAAGAAAATATTAAGTTATAGCTTTAAAATTATCTTTTTTCGGACCTAGCTATTAGTAAAAGGAAGCGTGCCTTTTTAGCTAATTAATTATATCCTTTATTTTCGGTTAATAAGCCTTATATTATTATAGCTTTCTTAAAATCCTTACCGAATAAGCTTAATTAAATACTTTAAAGTATCGAAAAAGCTATTTTTTCGCTACTTATTACGGAAAAGCTACTATAAAAATCTCGATTTTTCCTTATAAACTAGGGGCTACGAAATATAATAGCTACTTAAGTTTTTCTTCTTTTTTTATAAACCTAGCTTTAAATTGATCGAGGAAGTATTTAATCCCTTTACCTTAAAAAGGTCGAAAAGGGGGTAAGCTCGAGAGGGAGGAAAAAGAGGAAAAAAAAGGAAAACCCGAAGTAGGACCTTAGGTAGGGGTAAGGGACTAGGCAAAGGACTAGGCAGAAGACTAAGTAGAAGACTAGGTAGAAGGGGACTGCCGAAGACCCGGAAAAGAAAAAGAAGAAAGAAAGGGATCCGGAAAAGTAGGGGAAAATAAGGGATCCGAAAAAGTAAGGGAAAAAGGTCCTTATAGCGATATATCCGTCTAAAGCTATAGCTATAGCTACTATTATAGCCGCTACTATAGCCGCTATTATAATTACTATTATAATATCGTATTTATATAAGGCTATAGCCGCTATTATAGCTATTATAATTATAGCTATATATATTTTTTAATCGGTTTTATAAGCGTATTTAGCGGCTATTCTCGATCTATTTCTTCTTACCGCTATAGTTATTATATCGGTAGCCCTTATAATAACTATAATAACCTTATCGAAAAGGGGGTTACCGAAGACTATAAGTAAAAAAAAGTAAAAGATTAGAGGAAGAAGAAGGTAGCTAAAAGAGCTAGGCCGAGGAAGAAGTTTATAAAAAGTAATAGAAAAAGTAAAGGGGTAGTAGCAAGGCTAGCCTTATACGAAGCCCTCGCTACCGGGAAAAAAGAAAAGAAGGAAGAAAACGACGAAAATAATAAGACCGGCTAATTCGTATATTCGAGAGTAAAGTCCGTAGCCGTAACCGAAGAAGAAGAAGCGGGCTACGCTTACCGGGTCGAAGAAGAAGTCTTTTTCGGCTACGCTAGCCTAGCTCTCGTCCCCTCCCTCCCTTCGATTAATTAGTCTAAGGTATTTTAATAAACTTATTAAAGCTATAGGAATCGTACTAGCTGCCGAAGCTATCGAGAAAGTAGGGACTATAAAGGAGAAAAAAAAATAGGTTTCCGGGAGGGTAGTGGCGGCCGAAGGAGGGAAAAACGAAGCATTTCTACGTCTTTAGAAGCCCGAAAAAGTAGGCTTTTCCGGATCGATTACGCCCTAGGAGACTAGTTTTAACGGGGATAAAAGGATATACCCTAAGGTAAAGGAAAAAGAAGGGAAAAGAAGCTATTTCCGTAAAATTCCTAGTAATTTAAAAAGCGTAGATTTTATAAAAACTAAAAAGGTAACCTTACCGGGTTATATGCTTACGGCGACTAATTTTATATATTAAAAGGCTTACGGCTACTTTAGTCGTTCTTTTTAGGTAGGGAAAAATAACCCTTCTTATACGTATAAAAACGACCCTTTTTAGGACCTATAAGTCTAATACTAATTAATTAGATCTATTAAATTAAGCAGGTTAGATTAGATAGGTCGGCTTAAATAACCCTTTTAACGCCTGCGACCCTAACTTACCTATACGACCCGTATAACCTTAACAGACTTACTTTCTTAAGATAACCTTCCCTGCCGGGGGCCGTGTATATAGATAGGGGTGCCCGTTACTCCCGCTAAAATACCTTTTATTATACTTAATATAGCTTTTATCTTTTTTTATACTATACCTCTATTATAAATTATATCTATTTACTTACCCTTATTAGTAATTTAATCTAGCCTCCTTTTATAGCGCGACCTTTTTTACCCTAACTTAACCCTAATAGCTATTTTTTTATATAGCGACTTTAACTTTTACTACCCCTTATAAGATTACTACGAAAAGTCCTCCCTTAAAGTGGCCGATTTCCTTAATCTTATAACTAGCCTTTATCTTAAACTTATTACGCCTCTAGGCGAAGTTACCTAGGAAATATATAATAAATAAACTAATATTATTAACTTAGCTTAAGCTACGCTAAACTATTAAGCAATATACTAAGGAAATAACCTTAACCTTATTAGCTCTAACTATATTCTATAAATTATCTATATAAATACTAACCTCCGCTTTAATATTATACTAACTAAAATCTAGCGCTTTTTTTACTTAGATATACTCGCAGCTAAGGTATAAAACTAACTTAAGCTTAAACTATATTATACTTTTATACCCGAAAACTTAAAAAAAGTAGTTACCTTATTATATAAATAGCTAGAAATAATAATAGAGATTATAATATTATTATATATCTATATATACTTTATAATATAAAATTAGTAAAATTAAGTAATAGCGGCTATTATAGCGGCTACTAAGTAAGCTTAAAAATATTAGAAAGCTAACCTTATTAACTTTTACTAGTAAGATTATTAAAAAGTAATAAAGGTATAGAAGTTTATAATTAGCGCGGCCTACTATAAAGCTTAGCGTAACTTCCTTAATAATATCTTAATAAACTTAATAATATTTTAAATAATAAAATATTAAGCTTAGCTCCGGAGCTAGGCCCCGCTAGAGCTTATATATATACTAACGCTATAGAAAAGCCCTAACTTAAACTTAATATCTACCTTCTTAGATAAAGCGATTTTACTTAGCTAATAATTCTTCCCTATTTTTACCGCCTTAGCCCCTCTTTTTACCTTAAATAAACCTTTCTCTCTTTTCTATATTAAATATTCGATTATTACTAATAATATCTACTTTACCTTTTTCTTAATTACCTTATAGAAATCTACTAGCCTTAATAAGATCTTAGTTAGGTTCCTAAAAGGATATAGACCCCCCCTTATCTAAATCTTCTAAAAGATTTTCTAAAGCTATATTAATAATAGCTATTTTCTATTATAATTTAAAGCTTCTAATATTATAGTTATTTATAAGGTAAATAAGCTACCGGCTATATACCGTACTTTAAGCGGGTATAAGCTAATTTCGCTCCTTAATATAATAGGGAAAGTTTTAGAAATAATTATTACTAGGAAAATAGCGTTTATAGCGGAAATAGCTAATATTCTCCTAAATAGCTAAATAAGTAATAAGCTATAATACTTTACTAATACCGTAATCCTTATATTTACTAAAACTATTAAGATTATCTAAAACTAAAGCGGCACCGCCTTACTCTTTTTATTAAACTTTACTAAAGCTTTTAACTATATTTTTTACGATAAGCTAATAGTTATTTTTAACTACTTAAGCTTTCCCGAATAAATTATAGCGTTTATTTATTCTTATCTTATTACTAAAACCTTATAGCTTAAGTTTAATTATAAGCTTAGTAACGCTTTCCCGATTTAATAAGGGGTCCCTTAAAAGTCCCTTATATTACTAATCCTTTTCTTATTATATATATCCTTATTATACTAATATCTAAACTTAGTAACTAAACTATTTATAATAAGCTTTACTAATAATATTAATATATTTAATATTAAACGCGATAAAGCTTAGGTACTTCTCTAACTTAAGCGAGCGTAGCGAATTTATAAATAATAAGCCCTTAAGTATAAAATAACCTTTTAGCTAGCTAAAAGTAAGTTAATATATTTTATAAAAGCTAGGAAAGCGGATATAACTTAGCTTTAGCTTAATATAGAGATAATATAGCTTATATAAAAAGCGAGATTTTTAGGGGTTTAGTTATATTATAAACTTTAATAAAAATCTTACTTTTTAAAACTCGCCGCTAAACTTAAGCGCTAATACCTAGCCCTTACTAAGATTACTATATTAATATAAGGTTATATTTTATTAAAAGTAAAGGAGGTATATACTAAGGCTATTAAATTAGCGATTATATTTAGTATATTTTAGTTTGCCCCGCTTACGTAATTAGGGGGGAAACTATATAACTTTATTATAAAAGCGCTAGCTACGGAATAGTCTAAATACCTAAAAGTTATTATTAGAGCTTATAAAGCTACCTCTCTTTATTATATTAAAGTAAAAGCTTTCGTCCCCCTCCTTAACTTATACTTTACTTACTAGATAGCTTATACTTATTACCGCTTTTAATATATAAATATAGTAAACCTTATTTATATTATAGTAAAGAAAGCTGCTAAGTAAGTTAGATATAAGCGTAAAGGGCGCCCTTATTAATAGAGATATTAAGTATTATAAGATTTAAAAGAATTTTATAAAATATAAATTAAACTTAAATTAGAGGCTAAATATATATAATACGATTTTAATATTAAACTTTAAGAAGAGTAGCTCCTCTAATAATATTCCTAAAAAAGTAAGCTTAAGAAGTATAGGTAATCTTATAGCTACCTTATTAATAAACCGCTATAGCTTAAAGCTAAGACCGCTTTATATATTTATAAAAAACTTCCTAAGTTTATTAATATAGTATTTATATAATTTCGGACTAGATATATTAAACTTAATTTCTTTCTTTAAGCTTATAAGGTTCTTAAAGTAGTTTTAAGGCGGTACCCTTATAATAGCGGGGATAAAATAATACTATATATCTTTCTTAACTATACTTTTACTTATAAAGATAAGCTACTCTTTAATACTAACTAGTAACTAATATAAAACTAGCGTAACTTTACTAAAGCGCTTAATAATATTTAATTTATAACTAAATTTATATATTAATTTCTTTTACTTAAATAATTATACTAATTTAACCTTATAATATTACTTTATAAAAGTAAAATAGATAAGGGAGATAGGGCCTTTAGCTTTATAATAGATATATAAAGGCTATTTTATAGCGATAATTTTATTATTTATCTTACTAGCTACTTACCCGGCCCTAGAGTTAAACTATCTTAGCTATATATAAAATATTAACTTAACCGCGTAAAGCGCGGGATTAACTGCGCTTATTATAGCCGTAGCCTTAGCCGCGGCCTTAACCTTAACTATAATTATAAGCGTAAACTAAAGCTACTTACTTTTCCTTTATAGCTAGCTTTTTTTTTTTACTAAATATAGTATAATTATTAACTAATATTATAAAATTTTCGTTAACTAATATATTATTAATTAAACTATTTTAAATAAGATTAAAAATCTCCTTATAAAAAGGCGGCGCGGTTATAATATAAACGCTAGTAATATCTTTCTTAGCGGCGGGGGTAATTTTAACGCTTAAGGTAAGAGTAGTTTTAAGCTTACTAAGCTTATTAGCTTTTAACTTAAACTTAGACTTAATAGATACTAAGGCGGAAGTAAAATTAGTAATAAGAGGTAAAATATAAAAGATAAGAGGACGATTAGTAAGAGATAAGCTCCCTTATAAGCGCGCGTTATTCTTAATAGCGTAGCGGATATAATATAGCTTTTTAGTTAACTATTTAAAAAAGTTAATTATTTATATATAAAAAATACGCTATTTTTATATTTAAGCTAATATAATAGCGATAAGTTAGTTAGCGCTAGTTAAACTTTTAGTTATATTAATAATAAGATCCTTTTTAATAGTAAGAGGCTATAAGCTTTAAAGTAATATATAGCTAATAGCCGCTTATATAACTTAATTAGCGTAAGTATTATTATAATACGCGATAGCGTATATCTTTTTAATATATTAAATTATATTTTTCTATTATATTTATTAGTATAAAACTTACCGCGGACTTAATATAACCTTAATATAACTTATTATTTAAGCGTTATAATCGAAGCTTAGCTAGCGGGTAACTTTAACTATAGCGCAAATAGCTTCGGTTATAGTAAGATTATTAATTAGCTAATACTTAGTATAATTATTTACGTATTTAATATAAGCTACGCTTAAATAGTTTACCCCGGTTATTAGTAGATATAAATATATACTAGGGCTAAGTATTTACTTTTTTATACTTAATAAAGGTCCCTAAAACTAATAAGCGTACTAATATACCCCGCGTAAAATACTACTTAAGGAAAGTTAGGTTTAGTAAGTATTTTACTTAGGTATAGGTTAGCTATAAACTAGTTACGCGCGCTAAGGATTACTTATATAGTTAAAATTATTAAAAAAATAATAAGATAATAATAGCTTGCTTATATTAGTAAGAGCGACCCCCCCCTTTTTTATATACTTTTAGGCCTTAAGTTACTAATTTATAAAGACTAATTTCCTAATTAAGAAAGCTTCCCGATTAGGAAGGCTTAAAAAAGGGGTATATACTTAGGTATATATTATATATAAAGGAGGTATATAGCTATATACCTAAAAGTTAAGTAATATATACTTAGAGGTTAGGGAGGTACGTACTAGCATATATAAGTAATACGTACCGCCGCTACTATTATCTTTTCCTTATCTTATTTATTTTTTCTTATCTTTCCTTATATTATATAGTATTACTATAATTAACGGTTACTTTCTTTATACGCGTAGAGCGCCTAGCCCGGCCCCGAGCTAGACGCGGTCCTATTATATAGCGGGGGGTTTTACCTCTTTTAAGAGGGTTTTTCCTACTCGACTTACTACCGAGGTTCTAGCAGCTACTTTTATAGCCTTTAAAGTACTATAATAATAATAATATAGCACGCTATAGCGCTTAGTGCGATTTCTTTAATAATATCTTTATAAAATTATTAACTTTTTAAATTATAGAATATTAAGCTTAGCTATAAAGCTAGGCCGCGCCTAAGCTAATATATATCCTTATATTTTAGAAATACTTAAAGTTAATATTAATAATTACCTTTTTTAATAAAGTAACCTTATTTAGCTAATAATCTTTCCTAGCTTTTACTAATTTAGCTTTTTTATTTACTTTAGATTATCTTTCCCTTTCTTTTTATATTAAGCGTATTATTATTATTAAAAATATTTATTTTACCTTTTTCTTAATCGCTTCTTAGAAATTAGCTAGCCTTAATAGGATTCCGGTTAAGTTTCTAAAAAAATATAAACTCCCCCTTATTTAGGTTTTCTAAAAAATCTTCTAAAGCTATATTAATAATAGTTATTTCCTATTATAATTTAACATCTCTAATATTATAATTATCTAAAAAGTAAGTAAACTATTAGCTATATATTATATTTTTAATAAGTATAAGCTAATTTTACTCCTTAATATAATAGGGAAAGTCCTAAAAATAATTATAATTAGGAAAATCGTATTAATAGTAAAAAAAGCTTAGATCCTCCTTAATAGCTAGATAAATTATAGATTATAGCGCTTTACTAATATAGCGGTCTTTATATTTACTAAAAGAATTAAGATAATTTAAAACTAAGGCGGCACCGCCTCGCTCCTCTTACTAAACCTTACTAAAGCTTTTAACTATATTTTTTATAATAAGTTAATTATTACTATAAATTACTTAAGCTTTCCTAAATAAGTTATAGCGTTTATCTAATTATACCTTATAAACTATATTTTAAGATTTAAGTTTAATTATAAACTTAGTTATATTTTCTTAATTTAATAAGGGGTTCCTTAAAGGTTTTTAATATTACTAGTCCTTTTCCTCTTATATATATCTTTATTATATCGATATTTAAACTTAATATTAAGTCTCCTTATAATAAAGTTTATAAATAATATTAATATTTTTAATATTAGATATAATAAAGCTTAGGTATTATTTTAACTTAAGCGTATATAGCGAATTTATAAATAATAAGCCTTAAAATATAAAATAACTTTTTAGCTAGCTAAAAATAAGTTAATATATTTTATAAAAGTAAAAATAGTAAATATAACTAAGCTATAGCTTAGAGCTATAACGGTATAATTAATATAGAAGGCGCGACTTTTAAGGGTCTAGTTATATTATAAGCTATATTAAAAATTTTACTTTTTAAAACTTACCGCTAAGCTTAAGCGCTAATACCTAGCCTTTACTAAGATTATAGCGTTAATATAAAGCTATACCTTATTAAAAATAAAGAAAGTTTATACTAAAGCTATTAAATTAGCTATTATATTTAATATAACTTAGTTCGCCTTACTTATATAGCTAAGAGGGATACTATATAGCTTTATTATAAAGACTTTAGCTATAAAGTAATTTAAGTACCTCTAGGTTATTACCGGGGCTTATAAGGCTACCTTTATTTATTATATTAAAGCTAAAGCTTTTATCTTACTTTTTAACTTTTATTTTACTTACTATATAGTTTATACTTATTACCGCTTATAATATATTAGAATCGTAAACCTTATCTATATTATAATAAAAAATATAGCTAAGTAAGTATATTATAAATATAAAAGACGCCCTTATTAAAAGAGATATTAAGTATTATAAAACTTAGAGAAATTCTATATAATATAAACTAGCCCTAAGCTAGTAGCGGGATATAAGTAATATAATTTTAATATTTAACTTTATAATAAATAGCTCCTTTATTAGTATTTTAAGGAGGGAAAGTTAAAGAAATATAAGTAGTTATATAGCTACCTTATAAATAAGCGATTATAACTTAAAGCTAGCTCCGCTTTTTATATATATAAGGGATTTCTTAAGTTTATTAATATAATATTTATATAGCTTAGAACTAAATATATCGGACTTAATTTATTTCTTTAAGCTTATAAGGTACCTAAAGTAATATTAAAGCGATATTTTTATAATAGCGGCGATAAAATAATCCCTTATATTTTTATTAATTATACTTTTACTTATAAAGATAGGCCCTTTTTTAATACTAACTAGTATCTAATATAAAACTAATAAGATTTTACTAAGACGCTTAATAACTTATAATCCGTAGCATAACTTATATATTAGTTCTTTTTACTAAGTAGGCTTTACTAATTTAACCTTATATTATATTTATTACTTTATAAAAAAAAGGAGAACGGGGATACCGACCTCGGCGCGGATATATAATAGTTACTATATAATAATATACTTATATCTTTTACTTTATTAACCGCTTACTTAGCTCCGAGTCTTAATTACCTTAATTATATATAAAGAACTAATTTAACCGCGTAAAGCGCGGGAATATCTATAACTATTATAGCCGCGGCCGAAGCCGCGGCTATATTTATATCCTCGCTTATATTTATATTTATAACTTAAAATAAGAGTTATTAGCTCTTATTATTCCTCGCTAAATATAATATAGTTATTAGCTAATATTATAAAATTTTTATTATTAAAATACTTATTAATAAAACTATCTTAAATAAGATTAGAAATCTCTCTATAAGAAGGCGGCGTAATATTACGAGCGCTTATAGCGCCCTTAATAATAGCGGAAACTTCCTTTATAGCGGGAGCGGGAGTAATATTAAGTATAATAAATTTATTAGCTTCTAACTCTAATTTAAACTTAATAGGTATTAAAGCGGAAAAAGTTCTAGTTATAAGCGGAAAAATAGTAAAAATAAGGGGGCGGTTATAAGGCGAAGGAGTCCCTTATAAAGCTACCTTATTCTTAGCCGCGTAGTAAATATAGCGTAACTTATCTATTACTTAGTTATAAAAGTTAATTAATTATATATAAAAGATACTCTACTCCTAAGTTTATCTTATAATAGCTATAATAAGTTAGTTAACGCTAGTTAAACTTTTAATCACTTTAATAATAAAATCTTCGCTAAAAGTAAGAGGTAATAAGCTTTAAAGCGGTACGCGGCTAGCGGCCGCCTAAATAACTTAATTAGCGTAGGAGCTATTATAATATATAATAACGTAAATCTCTTTAACGCGCTAAATAGTATTTTTCTACTACCTTTATTAATATAAAACTTACTTTAAACTTATTATAACTCTAATTTTAACTTCCTAACTAAAAATTATAACTAAAGCTTAGCTTATAAGCTACCCTAACTATAGCGTAAATAGCCTCTATTATAATAAGATTAGTAATTAGCTTATACTTAATATAATTATTCGCGTATTTTATATAAGATATATTAAGCTAGTTTACTCTAACTATTAGTAAGTTTAAGCGCGTATTAGGGCTAAATATTTATTATACTATACTTAGTAAAGATTTTTAAAGCTTATAAGTATATTAATATAATTAGCGTAAAATATATTATAAAGGTAATCTTTTTTAATAAGTATTTTACTTTTAATATAAGTTAGCTATAAATAATATATATACTTATAAGAATTACTTATATAATTAATTTTATTAAGGTTACTAATTTAATAATAGCTTGCTTACGCTAGTAAAAGTAACCCCCCCCTCTCTTATATACTCTTAGGCCTTAAGTTATTAATTTATAAAAATAACTTCCTAATTAAGAAAGCTTCTTAATTAGGAAGGCTTTATAGAAAAGTATATATTTAAATATATACTATATATATAAGGGGTATATAGCTATATATTAAGAGGTTAAGAAATATATATTAAAGCCTCGGAGGGGTATATATTAGCTTATATAAGTAATATATACCGCTACTTTTCTTATTTTTCCTTATCTTATCCTTTTTTCTTTATCTTTCCTTATATTATATAATATTACTATAGCTAACGGCTATTTCTTTTATACGCGTCGCGTATCCTACCCGGCCCTAAGCTGGCCGCGGTCTTACCGCGCTATAGGGGGTTTTACCTCCTATAAGAGGGTTTTTCCTACCTAATATATTGTTAAGGTTCTAGCAGCTTTTATAGCTATTAGTATAATAATATAATAATAAAAAAAGTTAATTTATAGCTTTAGTAAATTTATTAGAATTTTTATAAGCGGATTTTAATTAATAAATTATTTTAGCTAGTTTAAAAAAAAGTATTTTTTTAAATTATATTAAGTTTTTAAAAACTTATAAGCTTTTCTTTTTAAAATATAAAATAGGATATTTATTTTATTTTATTTATTATAAAAAATTATCTTATTAGATCTTATCTTATCTTTTAAGTTTAGAAGGGAAATATTAAAATTTTTCTTCTTACTTAAAAATTTACTTAGTTTCTTATAGCAAAGTTTCGCGGAGTTAGAGTAAAAAGAGTTTAGCTATTTTATTAAGGTAATTAATATAAAGGTATCTTATATAGCTTTTTTTAGTTAGGATAAATATTTTTTTAATATTTCTAAATATAGTTAAGCTTTCTTAATAAGTTTTTTAAGCGTTTATATTTTAATTTCTTTAAATTAGTCAACTTTAAAATTTTATAATTTATATTTATAATTATATTATCTTTATATATTCTTTTTATAATATAATTTTATTAGTTATATTTTATAAAAAGATAGCTATAATTATTATTTAATTTTTACTAACACCTTATTTTATTATAAGGTTTAGTAATTTTATAATAAGTCTCTTTAATTATTTTAAAGTTTAGTTAAGAGCTTTAAATATATATTTTAAAGTTAATAATAATTTTAATCTTTTATAATATTTTTTTTATTCTATATAAAAATATAAAAGTAAAGTATGTATTTATTAATCGCTTACTAAAAGAAATATAAGCTTAAAATAATATTATAGCTTAAAAATATATTAAGTAAATAATAATATTAATATTATAATTAAAAATTTTAACTTAAAGAGAGAAAAAAAGAAAAGGAAAAACCTTTATAAGTAAAATCTTAATAAAATATATAAATATATATATTAATAAAAATAGAAAAGTAAATAAAAATCCGCCTTATAATCTTAGTAAAATTCTAATAAAAGGATAATTATATTTTAATATAATTTCCCTTTAAAGTTTTTTTTAATAATTTTATAATAAAGTTTTTAAAATTATATAAAAGTATTAAAGTTTAATACTTTAATACTTTTATATAAAGCTAACTTTAATAATATAAATTAACTTAGGAGGTTTTAAAATATATATAATATATATACTTAAGGTTATAATTTATATATAGCCCGCGCGCGGCCCGCGCGTAGCGCTAACTAATTATATACGCTTATATATACCCTGCGCCTATCGTACGCGTAAACTTAACTAAGCACCTTTACGTAACTTAGCTATTCGGGCGTAGCTTAAATCCCTTATATACCTCGCTACTTTAAGGAAAAAAGTATTTCTAACTATAATATATATATATATATAAGGTATAAGCTAAAATATCCCTTATATAGAAAATTTTTCTTTCTCCTTTTTTCCTTTTTCTTTTTAAGCTAATTATATTATTTTTCTTACTAAGTAAGTTTTTTATTTATACTTCTTAGTTTATTAGCCTATTATTATATTTTTATAATTATTTTTTATATTATTATTTTTATTATTTTTATTATTTTTATTATTTTTATTATTTTTATTATTTTTATTATTTTTATTATTTTTATTATTTTTATTATTTTTATTATTTTTATTATTTTTATTTTTTCTATTATTATTATTATTATTATTCTTTATCGCTATTATTTTTCAAGCTTTTTATATTTATTAAGTTATCTTTTTACCTTATTAATATATTTATTTATTAGCTATAATTACTATCTTATATAATAAGTAAATATATTATAAAAGTAAACTTAGATAATAAAAGTATTATTATATTATAAGAGGTAAAATATTTATATACGCTTTATATTTAAGACTTTTATAATAGCTATAATATTTACTTTTAATAAAGCTATAAAGCAGCTTATAAGGTATATAAATTACGGCGAAAACGGTACTTTAAGGAAAAGTATTTATTTACTATAAATATATACTTATACCGGGCTATTTATAATCTATATATAATAGTTAGAGAAAGATAAGCTATTGCCTCGCTTACTTACGCTTATATTAAAAAAGTCCCCGGCCGCCACGCCCGCTTAATATTTAAATTTATTACTTATATTAATAACTTATAAGTTATATTAGCTATAGCTTATATTACTCCGCGCTTAGCGATAAATTTTTATACCCTTATTACGCCTAATTAATAATATTTTTCCGCGCTTATTACCGCTACTAGTAATATAATTAATATCCCCGCCTTTTATACCTTAACTTACGGTATATTTATAGCGATAATATAATATTATTAGTAATAATAATAATAATAAAATATATTTACCTTTAAGCTTAATTTCTTCGCGGCGCGATATAAGGCTTTCTTTTAATAGTAAAAGGAATATTAGCGCTAAATCTTTAACTAATAATATAATAAGTAAGCTACTTATATTATAAATTATTAAGCTAATATTAACACGCGTAAGTATAAGAATAAGGAATATAATAATATTTTACGCTAGATATTTATAATACTTATTAATTTATATAAATTACTTTGCTTAAGTAATACCGCTCCCGCTACCTTATAATACGCCCCCGCTATTAATTTATACGCGTTATTTAGCTTATAATTATCGGCCGCTTATATATATTACTTATCTTCCCCTTATTTTTATATTAAAAGAGTAGATTTACGCTTATTAATAAGCGCGCCGCGTATAGCGTAGGGGCTAGATAGGAAAGAATCTTAATATTATTATTATTATATATATTTCCGCTACCTTACAATTTACCCTACACCGCTTAAAAATATACTTATTATAAGTTAATATTAGCGCTTACTTATAGCTAATATTATAATAATCTTTTAAGCTAATTAATTATTCTAAATAATTTTACCGCTAAGATAAATAATATAAATATTAACTTAAAGCTAATATAAAAAGGGGATAAAGGGAGATAGGGGTAAAAAGAGGGCGGAAAAGTTATTTTACGTAGGGGGAATATTACTTAATAAAGATAATTAGCTTAAGAGAAAGAGTAAATAAATATATAATTAAGTTTACTCTAAGCTATTATAAAAATATATATTATTTTATATAAACTTAGATTAACTTAATACCGCGTAATAATTAAGATTATTAAATAGCTTTTATATAAAAATAATATAGCTTTTTTATTTTATAAAGATAATATAATAAAGTAAATTATTTAATAAGTAGCGGCCCCTTATATTTTTTATAGTAAGGATTTCCTTAACCTTATATTTATTAAAAAATAAGTTATTATAAGAAAAATATAAAAGGGGGTTTAACTAGAAATTAGCTAGCGATTAAAAAAGTAAAAAGTTACTAATAGCGTATTTAATAAGATTAAAATAAAAGGTAAGGTATTTATTAAGTAATATATCTAAAGTAATAGTAAGCGGTAATAATATAGCTATTACCTTATATTTATTTTTAAAATAATTAAGCTTTTAAGATAAATAATTAAATTATATATATATAAGGTTAAATTATATAAAGTTACTTAATTAAAACTATTCCGTAAGGTAGCGGGATTTATTAAATAAATCTTTTTATTATTACTAAGCTTAGGCGATAAGAGCCTAGGCTAGCTTAATACTATTATATAGGTAATAAGTAAACGCTATAGCTTAACTTTTTAAAAATAAGATAAAGGCGATAATTTTAAGTAAATAATTTAAAAAGGTAATATTAAAGCTATAAAGTAAGCGGTTAAGATTTACGCTTATTATAAATAAGTTCTATTTATTTTAAATAAGCTAATATACTAATAAGTAATAAGGTTAGTTAAATTATAAGAAGGAGATTATATAATATAAGATAGCTTATACCTCTTAGTTTATATATTTTATACTATTATTAGTTTAAGGATAATAAGCTATAAAAAGAAGCTTTTATATTTTAATAAGGCGGTAAAGAGTAAATTAAAAATAACTTATTTAGTTTAACTTATAGTTTAAAATTAACTCCTAAAGGAAGCTATAAAATCGCTACTAATATTTAACAAAGCGTTTAGCATATTACTTAGTATCTATTAATATTATAGCTTTAAGTTAAATATACTTAAAAAGATAATTTATAATAATTATAAGGAAATAAGGCTAAGATTTATTAGAGGTAAGAAGCTTAGTTATAAAGTTTACTAAAAGAGTAGTTTAAAACTATTTAAGTAAAGGTAATAGCTAGAGTAATTCTTAGCGCTATTAGTAATTTAAGTAATTCCTATAATAATAATAATTATAAATAAAATATACTATATTTATAAATATTTTATTTTAGTAAAACTCCTATTAAAAAAATATAAAAGTAATATTCTTATTAAAATATCTTATTATAAGGAAATTATATATTTATTAAATAAGTATAATAATAAAAAGTTCTTATTTAAAAATTTAAAGATAGCTTTAAAACTATAATTATTTATAAATAAAAAGAGAGTAATCTATAACTTACTTATAAGTATTAGCTTCTAGCGGAAACTTTTAAGTAAAGGAATAAATTACTTAGCAGCGGATATTATAAAATAAATTAGCACGGGAAGCTACTAATTAAAATCCTTATAAAATCTTATCTTAAAAAAAGCTAAGCTATTAAGGGTAGGGGGCTAAGTAAAAAGGGAGTTAGGTAAAGCTAAGCTAAATAGGATTAGATATAACTTAAAAGAATAAATAAAGATAAGCTATATAATTTAGCTATAATAGTCCTTTATGCCGCGGCGTTCTTACTCCCTTTAAAAGAGAGCGTTTAGCTAAGATATTTATACGCTAAGGCAGTATTAAAGTTAGAAATTAAAAAAAGTAAGCGTCTCGGCCTAATACGCTTAATATTTTATTATTATTTTAAGCGTAATAAAATACTTAAAGGCTTTATAATTAGTTAAGATTAAAAATAGCTAAGTTACGCTATATAGCTTAGTAAACTACGCTTTAAGGTAAGAAAGAATAATAAAAAGCTCCTTATTATAAATCGTATAATTTTACTTTATAAGGAGAAGTTTCTTAAAATAATATATAATTAGCTAAAGAATATAATCCGCGCTAACTTTGGAAAAATAGCCGCTTATAGCCTTATAAAAGTAATTAGCTTTTATAATTATATTATAGTTACGGTTTTATTAAGTAAGAATAAAGGCTAATATAAAAATAAACTTAAGCGTATTAAAAATAAGCTAGTATTTATTAATCTAATAGAAGAGGGCGCTTTACTTTATAAAATTAATAAGCGGGGCTATAAGGTTAAAAAAGTAAGGTATAAAATTATAATAAAAGTTAGCAAATTTTAGAAAATTATAAATACTTTAAATATAAGTTAGCGCCTTTTATTTAAGAATAGCGGAAACCTTAATAAGGTCGAATCTTACCTTTTTACTAATATAGGTAATAAACCTTAAATACTTAACTTTATAAATAGTAAAGTTATACTTATTAAAGTTAAAAAAAAGCCTAGCTTAATAAAAACGCGATAATATAATATATACCTTATACTAGTAATTAAAATATAAGCTACTTAAGTAAATAAAGATATTATCTAAATATACTATAATAAAATCCTTTAAGGAATCGCCTAAAGTAATATTAATATAATATTAAAATATAGTAAGCGTACTTATAAAACTAAAAAGGTAAATAAGGTACTTAAAGATGCTAAACTATATATAGAAAGTAATTAAATATTTATCGCCTTTTATAATATATAGCTTATAAAAGGTAGCGTAGATATTAAGCTTTATAAACTAGCGAATACTAAAAAGGCTATAAAATATCTTCTTAATAAGGGAAAGAGGGTACCGGTCTTACTTTATTACTTTATTTAAAGCGCGATAGTTAATATAAAAACGCTACTTATTACTAAGCTTTTTAGTAAGTAAAACGGGGGCGGCGGTAAATAAAAAGCTAGCGTAAATTTACCCCTTATCTATTATATTAATAATTTATTTACGAACTTTAAGGAGATATTTAAAAGGTATATTATAAAGCGGCCTTTAAGGTAAGGGAGGTAAAGAGCTATTAAGCTATTAGCGAAGCTAAATATAATAATCGTAACTATTATAATAAGGGGGTAAGACGCTTATTTTCTTTTTATTAAAAAGGTTAGCAAAGTCTAACGCCTTAGGAGGTAAAAAGGGGGTCTTAGTTAAGGAGGATATAGTAATATATAAAATATAAGAAATATTCTATAAACTAATAGCGAGGAACTAATAGCTTATCCGCTATTAAAACTTATATTAAATAAGGGCTATAAAGATAAAACTAAGGATAGCTATAATAAAATAGTTAACTTATTAAGATTTAAAATAAAAGATAACTAAATTGTTAATAAAGTATATTATAACCTCCCGCTTACTAAAGTATAGCGAGATATTATTATATACTATTTAAAAAAAGCTAAGAATTAAATCTTAAATAAGGCTTAAAATTAAATACGCTATAATAAGCAATTACTAACTATTAATATTAGCTATAAAGTAAATAAAATAGCGAATAAATAAGTATAGCTTAAAGTATATATTATACTAATAGCGTATTTATATTATAATATAAATTACTTATAAGTAAGGGAGGGGAATTTACTTAAGCTAATAGCGCTAAATAAAAGATTCGCTTATAATAATATAATAACTATAGCTATTATCCGCTTATATAATAATAAAAGATATAAAATTTATAAATATAAGTAAAAGGAGAAAAGGTAAGTTTATATTCTAATTAATATTTATAAAATAGTTATTTAATATTTTATAAGTTATAATACCGCGTGAAACCTCCCCTTATAAGAGACTTATTATAAAGGGGACTTATTTCCCTAATTTAAAGTAAAGTCCTCCTCCTTTTTTATAATATTAATAAAATAAACTAAAAATATTTAAAGTAAAGGGTTAAGCTTATACTCGCGCGAGAAATAGCTTATATTATTATAGTAGAGGTAATAGCTATTAACGCGTTATTTCGCGATTTTATTATTACTAACTTAAGCCGCCTAGTAATAATTCTTACCGCTATAGCTAAATTAGTTACGAAAAAGAGGACTACTACGCTTATTAAAACGTAGCTAAGTATTAGTTTAGTATATATTAGTTATTAGAGTATCCGGAGATAGCTTAGGAATATAAGGTAAAAATACCTAGCCTTTACTTTTTAAGTAGAATAACTTAATATTTATAATAAAAGCGTAAATTTATATAATAATAATAATATACTTAGTTAGGGGAATATTATATTTTATATAATATTAGGAAAAGGCTAGGGTAAAAGTATAATAAAAGCGTATAATTTTAATTTTATTAGCTTACTTAATATTATCTGCTAAAATAAGCTTAGCTTTAAAGTAAATAAGGAAGTTAAAAAAAGACTTAAAAGTATTTTATATAAAGTACTTTAGCTCCGTTATAATAGTTTAGCGCTAATAAAAGTTAGCGAATATAATATTAAAGTAACTTAAGAAGTAGTTAAGGTTATACTTATACTTATCGCTTTATTCGAAGAATAGAGCTACCTTAGCTTAAATAATAAAAGAAAGGTATTAATATAAGAATACTTATTAGTTATAAGCGTTACTAATAAAAGCCTAATCTACTTATAGCTTATAAAATAGAAGGGAGCGTTATATTAGAAAAAAATCCTTATTGCTATTAAATAAGGACTTAATTAATAGTAGCTTATAATAAAAATATAACTATTATTATTTAAGTAGTTATATAAACTTATATTACTAATATATTAAGTTTTATAATTCTATAATCGTAGCTTATTACTCCGAAAGCTAGGTAATAATAGCTTATTAAATATTAGCGTTATCTATAGTTAAAGTTAATTTACTATTAAGGTCCGATACTTTAATACTCCTATATAAAGCTAACTTTAATAATATAAATTAACTTAGGAGGTTCTAAGGTATATATAATATATATACTTAAGGTTATAGTTTATATATAGCCCGCGCGCGGCCTATATATAGCGCTAACTAATTATATACGCTTATATATACCCCGCGCCTATTATATATATAGACTTAACTAAGCACTTTTACGTAACTTAGCTATTCGAGCGTAGCTCGAATCCTTTATAAAAAGCTAGTAAAAATTCTTAAAAATTATTATAAAATATTTTAAGGAAATTTAAAAAGCAGGAATTTTAATATATAATACCTAAATATAAAAAGTATAATAATAAGCTAAAGCTACTATTATAAAAGTATAAAGTAAGTAAAAAACTTAAGCTAATAAAAATTATTATTTAATAGATTTTATAATTAATAATAAGGTATTTTTAGCTATAAGGGCTTTATAATAACCGCGCTTATAATATAACTTAATATTTAATAATTTAGCCTTTTTATAGTTTTTAAAAAATATACCTATAATTATATCCTTAACTTATTAAATAGTTATTAAATAATAAACTTATTTTATATTAATTATTTTTAAAAAGCTATTATAAACTTATTATATAAGTAAAAGCTATAACTTATAAAACTAAAAAAATATTAATAATATATCTAAGTAAAAAGTAAATTTAATCTTATAATTTTATATTATTAAATATTATTAGTAGCGAAAATACTAAGTTTAATAATAAAGTTATAACTTAAATAATATATAATATTTAATAAAAACTTTCCGCTATATACTTATAAAAGCTAAAAACTTATATATAATATATAAAGGATTTTATAAGTTTATAAAAATATAGTTTTTTATAAGAAAAAAAAGTTTATATATTATAAAATTACTTATAAATCTTAATAAAAGAATATAATAACTTTAAAAATATAAAGAAATTAAAATTATAACTTTATATTTAAAAAGCTAAGCTATTAAAAAACTAGTTAAAAAGATACTTATTTACTAAGCTATATATAATAATAATTATATATAGCAAGCTTTTAAGGAAGCTATACTTTAGCGTGCTAAATAACTATATATACTGCTTTTTCTTTCAAAGCTTATTTACCTTCCTATTTAATAATCTTTTTTATTTTATTTTATTTAATCTTTCTACTATAAGCCTCTAAGCTAAATAATGGTAGCTTTATTATTTAATTATAAGGCTAATTTAAAAGTTTAATATTTAAGTTAATAACTTAAATATAATATAAAGGCTAAACCTTAATATAAAGTCCCTTCCCTCTCTTATTAGCGCGGGATTTATTAAGTAATATATAATATAATTAGGTAAAAAATTTTCCGCTAAGTTACTTAGTTTACTTTACTTTTCCGTAGCTTTTATAGCCTTATTATTATTATTATTATTATTATTATTATTATTATTATTATTATTATTATTATTATTATTATTATTATTATTATTATTATTATTATTATTATTATTATTATTATTATTATTATTATTATTATTAT
>PDHQ01000288.1:20234-43310 GCA_003339415.1 Ophiocordyceps camponoti-saundersi (nom. inval.) | reverse complement strand
GGGGGGGGGGGGGGGGGGGGGGGGGGGGGGGGGGGGGGGGGGGGGGGAGGGGGAGAAGAGGGGGAGGGGGAGGAAGAAGAGGAAGAGGGCGTCGTCACTCGTGTTCGCGTCGCGGGAAAATTAAAAAAGGAAAAAAGCAGCAGCCTGAAGGGGTGTGTGTGTGTGGCCCCCCGAGTTTGGAGAGCAGAAGAGTAGGAGGGGGGGGGGGCTGTGTTGAAAGAGAAGAGCGTTTTTTTTTTCTTCCCCTTCGTTATTTCATTTTGTTTTTTTTTTATTTCCCTTGTCCCCTGTTTTTAATGCTGCTGGTTTTTTTATTTTGTTTACCTTGTTTCCCCCCCCGTCGCTTGATTTGTTATTTCCAGATATTTCTGCTTTGATGGCGTTTAAAGCGAGATGGAGGAAGGGATTTTCCTCGGTGGAGAATGAAGGGAGGGGAAAAGCCCAGTCAGCCCGAAAAGTGAAGGATGAATGGGATGTAATTGTCAAGCCGGACCGTATGCTTACTTAACCCCGTCTCAACATACAATGAACCTCTCTTCTCTCTCTCTCGTCTTCTTCAGTGGATTGATCGGAGGGGAAGAAGGGAGGGGGATAGGGAGGATCGTCAACTAAGGAAAGAAGGCGAGACAAGGCGAACGAGTCCGATGCCGAACCGAAGAAGCTTGACTGACTCTCCCTCCTCCCGGCTATTGCTTGGTCATGATGATGTATGTATGTAGGGTAGGCGTTGTCTCTCTACGACTGACAGTGGGGTATGTCCGGGGTAATTCTGCTTTGCCTATCATCGTCGAATTGTGGTTAATGAACAACGAGATTACCTTCTTCGTCTTCTTCTCCTCCTCCTCTTCCCCTTACCTTTCTTATTATTCTAACGATAAAGAACAAAATCACAGGCTAAAAATACAAACACCTTTTTCATAGCAAAATGACGTATCAAAGCTTCGCACTTTCCTCCTCCTCCAACATTAATCATGTCACACACAATCCGTGCGTGACTCGGTCGATATAAGAAAACGGGGTCTTTCGAGACCATCGGTTCGCGCCAAGTCTTTTTTTTCCTCATGAAACAGCCCGCGTGTCAAGAAGAAGAAGGAAAAGAAAGAAATATCATCAAATGACTTTCTTTAGAGATGATGAATAAGGCTGGGATACATACATACAAGGAAGGGAAAAGTGACGACATCCCCAGCCAGCAAAGCAAAGCAGAGCAGAGCAAAGCTGAACAAGTTCAATCCTTCCGAAACTGAAACAAGCCTTTTTTTTTTCTTCGTGGTCGTTCTCGGGTTAATGACAGCTCCGCCCTCCGAGCCGCTTTTCCCATCCCCCCTTCCTTCTCCCCCTCCCTTTCTCCCTCGGCTGACTTCCCCCCGGGACAGACGTCACGCACCACGTGTTGCCCCCCCCCGGGAGTCTCATCCCATCATCTCGTCGGTCTGCAAGCTGTTATTATCAAGCTCCGTTAGATGGATGCACGCATGCATGTATGCACAAGTATGTATGTATATATCCGTATGTATGTGTGCTCCGACCAGGATGGCACCGAATCTGCTACTTCCCCCCCCTCCTCTCTTGCGGCCCCCAAATAGGAACCCAAGGCATCTCCACCCCCGCCCCGGATCGGAGCCTATTAGTCGGCTCACGAACCAATCAGCCACCCCAGGTTCTTTATCTGAGCCGCTGTGGCGTCCGGTGGGCGATCCGATCGGTTGCCATCGGTATGTATGTATATATGTACATACTGTATGCGTGCCACTTGGGAACAACCCCTTCGGTGAGGTTATGTCAGCGGGGCTGACTTGGATGATAGATGGATGGACCACGGGACGGGCCGCAAATACCCGTAGATGGAATACCGGTTCTTAGACATTTCTACATGTTGGCTGTGACTTTTGTCTGTTAGTTAGTTAGTAAACTCGGCCAGCCATTCCGGTCCGGAGAGCCCGGCACCGGTTCCGGCCCACCTGATGACTCCGGATCGCGGATCGAAGGGCCGGCGGCGGCTGCAGACGGTGAGGAGGGAGGGACAACAAGTGAGTGGCTTCGTATAAGTAGGGTATGTATGTTGTTGTTTTTTTCTTTTAACTTGTTTGCGAGTGTGCATGTGCATGGCCCCCCTCTCCTACATACATACATATGTAGGTGTGTATGTATGTATGTATGTGAATAGGCCGTTTCTCTCTCTCTCTCACATCGATTCATCACCATATCATCTACTCCGTAGTAGCCCATAGTATCGCGGGGAGCGGCAAGAGGAAACAACAAAAGACGTACGTACAAACTGTATCACACGATGGTTGGTGAGAAGGAGGGGGAGAAAAAACAAAGGCCCTGTTCGTGACGCTGCTTCCACCCCCCCGAAATGACTCTTATCTTTGACTCCTCTCAAGACGACGCCACGAAGGCGGTCACTAGTGTCGGTGTGGCAGCACACGGCAGGGAAGACTTTTTTTTTTTTACAAAGGTCCGGAACTGATTCTCGACCACGGGGACATGTAAGAGGTATGTATGTACGTATGCAAAGAGGGAGAGAGAGAAAGAGGAAGAGATGGAGAGAGAGAGAGAGAGGGAGAGAGAGAGAGAGAGATGGGAGACAAGAGATAGACAAGGGGGTCACATGCATGTATCTGTATGTACGTCTGATGTCCGCCGTTCCTGGGCTGGCCAGTTCTTCTTCGTCGACGATCCAGACGGGACATGCCACGTTGTCGAATGCCTTGTGACGGGTCATGATGATAGGCAGCGCTATATAATTCCGTGTATATATATATGTATATACATATACACATATATGGATATACATATATGGATATGCAAACCTGCATATGTATGTATGTATGCGCCTCGGTGGAGGTTTGCCGGCCGGGGATCCAGCTCGACAAAGCCCGCGGCCAATCGTGAAAGACAAGCAACCGGGGAAGAAAAGATGAAAAGAGAGAGAGAAAGAGAGAGAGGATATTCATGTGAGGCGCGCGGCATGTACATATGTACGGAGTATGTCTGTATGGCCCAAAGGGGTAGCCAGCCTCTCTCTCTCCCCCTCCCCTCCCCTCCCCTATTCACACTCCCCTACCTACCTTGTCCCCATCAATCATCACGTTACGTTGAACAGCTAGATATCCGTACGTCTTACGTGGTCAAGATTCGTATCCTCAGTATAACGTGAAGACGTGACATTTTGAATCGGAGAAAAAGGGGGGGGGAGAGAGGGGAAGAAAAAGGGATCAAGTTACAGACAACGCAAACATGATAAATGACCGTCAACATGTGATGGAAGCATCAATCACGACAACTCAGAGTTGAGATGATCTACGGATACTCACTGTGACTGTTCCTTTCTGACGGCAGGTTGGGCATCGAAAGTCGTCCTCTTTTTTTCCCCCTCCTTTTCCTCCTCCCATGCCTACCTACATATCTCGTATCCAACGGATGTACGGATATGTATATGTTAAAAAAAGACAGGGAGGAGATGGATAGGAAACCTCAACCTGTGTATGTATGTATGTATGTATGTACAACAACAACGCCACAGAATCTTCATCTTCATCTTCATCATCATCATCAAGGCCGAGTGAGTAAGTAAGTAAGTAAGGACCCTTGGATCCCGTCTCTCCGTACCGTAAGCCATGATCTGCGCAAAAGGGGGGGTGGGAAAGCCCTCTCGAACCACGACCCAGGAACTCACCGGCCAGCAAGAAAGAAATCCGCCCCCCTCCCCCCGGCCCTGTGCCTCCTCCAATTGGCTCGGGGAAGAGAGAGGGGGGGGGAGGGGGATATAAAACGAAATCGTCATAAGGCCGCAAAGGCCGCAGATCTAGATACTACCTTGTTTTCTCACTCTCTCTCCTCACTACTACATACTTAGATATTGTACGGGATCAGAAGCGGCTCGGAGATTTACGGATCGCTCGGAAGGAGAAAAAAAAAGGTGTTTCGACGGTCAATGCCCAATGACCGGCGCCACATTGCATGCGTCTGCTGTCCGATGTCTGCCTTTCTCTTACGGATACCTCCCTGGACAGATAGAGACACATACAGACTACATCGACTCATATATGATCTGTCGTATGTATGCGAGGCTTTGTCAATCTATGTATCACGGAAAGCAGGCCTCATTGGCCGGTGGGAAAAAAAAAAGCCTTTATTCCTCTTTCGTCTCTTGACCTGAAGGCGGTGAGCGTCATCAAATCTCTTGTCTCTCTCTCTCTCTTCTTCAGCCATCAGATGTAAAAACTAAACCCCCCTTTTTTTTCTTCAACTTACCCTCCCTCCCCTGCTTGAAAATCTCCGCCCTGAGAATCCCTACGAAGCTGATTCGAGTTTAGGTCGATTTCCCTTTCTTGCTGCATGCATCATCTGGATCCCTCCCCTCCCCCCCCTGGTCCGAGACATGGCGGGTTATCCGAGGAGGGGGGAGGGGGCTAAAAATCCATGGGCTTGGAGTTGTGTAAGAAAGTGTTTGCTCTCACGTCATAAACAAGAAAAGATGTGAAGAATATAGCCAGGATAGTAATGTTATATGTATGCATGTCTATATATATATATATATATATATACACGTATATATCGATCAAGTCGAGTACTAGCATACAGAGACTGAGAGATCAAGCTTTGTCTTCGGAATACCATAGTTAAGCAAGGGTTCAGCAAACAACCGAATCCAGCAACATCATGTATGTAGACAGACAGACAGTACATACAATACATGCCTGGACGTGCATGCCTTCTTCTTCACCTCTCTAAATATCATATTACTCTACCTCGCATCCGACTAACGGCATGTGTGTCAAACCAGCAGCGGGATGCAGCTTCCGCCCCTTGACCCTCCTCTCGGGTTCCTCCTCGTCACTGCGAGAGAAACGACCGGCGTTGAAGTAGGTGAAAGTGACAGACGGTCTACCTACATTCAGGTAATGCATACAGGTAATACATACATACCTTCCTCCTCTCTCCCCGTCGTCGAAGGTCTTACGAGAGATGATGATGGTTCGACAACAGCCAAAGGTGAGGCCGCCGAGAGAGAGTTTATGTTCCCCTTTCCTTTCCTATCCTTATTCACACCTACTCTCTTTCTCTCTCTCTCTCTATTCTCTCTCTCTCTCTCTCTCTATCTCTCTCTATTCTCTCTCTCTCTCTCTCTGTCTCTCTACTTGACTCCGTCCGAGTAAGACGGGCCCTGCACGTCACTTTACACATGTACATACACGCCCACCTACCTACCTACCTACCTACTTAAACCCCCCCCTCCCCATTCTCCCACCCCCCCCCCCCCCCCCCTTTCGTCAGAGGCCGAATGACAGGTCAGCTGGAGTATAAGTTAGCTCCAAAGTCCACACAACCTCCGAGGCGAAAACCCCCATCTACGAGCATCGTACATCGAAAACCAAGTCTAAACAGAAGTGACCGGATAAAAAGCAACAACAGACTTCCATCGTCATTCCCTCTCTAAGCTCTCAACCATCGCCAACCATCAGCAACTCAACAGCTAGACGGGAGAAGCAGGAAAGGAAACAAGACAACAAAAGAAGGAACAATCTCTTCAACATCATAGAAAAGGGGGAGGGGGGAGGGAAGGGGAAAAAGAAAGGGGGGGGAGGGAGGGAAGTAATGGAAGAGCGAGAAGCAAAATACATCACCAAAACCCTCCCCTTCGCAGACAAGGAGAGAAACGACTTACAAGCCGTAGCTGTCTCTCTGAGGAGACTATCACGGCTTTGAAGAAGATATAAAGGGGGGGGGAAGGGGGAGAGTCAAGAGAAAAGCATCACCATCACGACCTCGCTCTCCGTCCCTCCTGATCATCATCACCATCACGGACTCGCTCTTCTGTTCCTCCTTCTCATCATCACCATCACGAACTCGCCCTCCGTCCCTCGACCTGCTCATCACACCCGAATCGAGGAACGAGTATATAAAAACAAAACACCATCCATTCCCAACCATCCTCCCCCCACAAAGAAAGGAGAACAGAAACAAAAGAAAAACAATGTGCTACTTCGAACAAACCCGCTGGCGCTGCGGCTACTGGCGATGGGGCAACTTCCGCGAACAATGCCCCAAAGAGTACCGCATGGGAGAGACGTGCGGCCTCAAGCTCGTCTACGAGACCAGGGTCGAGCCGGACGTCTGCAAGATCTGCCACGACATCGACAAGAAGAAGAGGAGGTATGACAAGATGTGTCGCGATGTCCAGCGCTGGGAGAGGGAGGGCAACAGGAACGCCACGATTGAGAGGACGAGCGACGATATGAAGCTGGTTCAGTCACAGATTGCGAGCTTGCGACAGGAGCATAATGCCAGGTTGCAGTCGCTTCATCAGGTGAGGAATCTCTCTCTCTCTCTCTCTCTCCCTCTCTCCGTCTCTCTTCCATTCTGTCTCTCTCCCTGCGTCTCTCTCTCTGTGTCTCTCTCTCTCTCTGTCTCTCTCTCTCTCTGTCTCTCTCTCTCTCTCTCTCTGTCTATCCGTCTGTTCATCCAACAAGTCAGTCAACAGCTAATAAACCTCCCCGTCCCTCTCCTCCCCCCCTTACCCTTTCCCCCCCATCTCCCCTTATTTCCCCTCAAAGCAGTGACCTAACGAGACACGGCCAACGAAGCCATCCGCATAGATTGTCACCAAAGCTATAGAAGAAAACTTGGGAAAAAAAAAGATGAAATTAATACCGAGAAAAAAAAAGGGGGGGGGGAACTGGAAAAAAAGGGGGTGGGGGGATCACGAAAAAAAAGAAGAAGAAAACATTGTAGTAAAAACATGGTAAAGAAAGAGAAAAGAAAAAGGGGGAGACAAAAAAAAAAGAAAGAGGACAATGGTTTTCGTTCAACTGACATGGCGATATCTTTGGGGCAGGGAGGAGGCATCTTTCTCTCGTCATCCTCATCATCTTGTTTGTATTCTCTTTCGGTTAACAGGAGGAGGGAACCCAAAAAAAAGAGAAGTTACCTGTATCAATCACACATGACTGACTCTCTCTCTCTCTCTCTCCCTCTTTCCCACCTGCTCGGGTAGGACACGACCGTCTTCTTCAAGATGGGGTATCGTGATGGATTCTCCGACATGGCCTCCCGAAGCTCGACCATGATGATATGCAAAAAGAACAAAGGGGAGGGAAGCAGTTTTGCCGTCCTGTCCGAGATAGATTCAGGACTGAATTCGAACTGGAGATGAATCCAGGACTGACTCTGAGCCTTTGTCGACAATCGTTCTCTTCATGCCTCTCCCAACGTCCAGCCCCTGAAGCGAATCAAGATAGAAATAACATAGGAAAAGAAAAATGGTAAAAGGCGTCGTCATCGTCGACGCTTCGCTCGCTCCATCTGCAACATCATAAATCGTCATCTCTGTCGAAGAAGAAAAATGAAATGTAACACTGGTAATTAAAAATCGTCGCCACAACCTCGTCCGAAGAGGCTTCCCGCAATGGCACGACATCATCGTCGGGGAAAAAAATCGCATGGCTTGAGCTGTGACCAAGTCCTTCATCTCCCTCATCCTCTTCGCGAGTCAACTTCAAAGCCGGGGTATCAAGTGATCCATCAAAGCATTGTATTCGCCTTTCCCTTGTCCCATCATTGCATCGCCGCAGCGGCAGCGTCAGCAAAAGTGCCGACCAAAGGACCTCCCTCGTCGCCCTCGAGAGTCTTGATGCTCCCGTTAAGCGGAACGTGATCTTCGTCGTCGTCGTCGTCATCATCGATGAGCCAGTCGATCCTGACGTCGGCGTCCTCGTCCGTACTAAGTTTGGAAACCAGGTGTTGATATCGCTCCGCCCTGGCTCCCTGACCGGCGTAGACGAAGGGAACCGAAGCCCCGTTCCGAGTCACGGGCGCAGACTCGAAGACATCCACCATATTGCTACAATGACAAAAGTCAGCCGCGAACATGTCGTCACTGGGAAAGGGGACGAGAAGGAGAGAAGGAAATAAAAAATGACGAACCTGGATGTCTTGGCAACAACGCGCTGCAAAGCCTCCATCTCGCGCTGCGCCTCAAGCGAATCGTCTCCGCCCAGGACCCCGTCGCCGAAGCTTCCATACTGCATGCCGCCGCCATCCTCGTAGAGCAAGCGGCTCTCTTCAGTCTGCAGACGCGCTACCGTTAGCCTGACGAAGGAACCCTCAAGAATGCGACGTTTATCCGAACTGACTTCGTCGTGGCCTTCTTTGCCCGGTCGGCCTAGACAGGATGAGCAGGCGCCCATGGTGAAGAGAGAGTTGTGACGTTGTGTGTGGGGGGAGCGGGAGATTGTTTGAGGATGCTGGCCTTGTTTGGCTTGATGGGTTTGGTGGGACCGTCGGGTAAATCCCGGCGTTTTGCCTGACCTTAAGTTGACCTCAGCTCGGACCAAGCGGTCGATGAGCTGACCTTGACCTCACCTTGGCTTCACCTCAGCCTCGCCTTGAGTCTCAACTGATCTCTCTCGACTCGACCGTCAACTCACCTCAACTCAACTTAATCTCGCTCAACTCAACTCTCCTCAACTTAATCTCACTAGACATCTTCCCCTCACCCTCCCTCCATACATACCATCACACCCTCTCCGCCCTCGCCCAACGCTCTAGTCGTAACCACGTTCCTCTCATAGTCCAAGTCTCCCTCCCTTCCCAGCCCAACTCTGTTCCCGAACCGAAGCGGAATAGTGAACATCTTCATCGTAAAAGAAAAAAACTGCTAGCGCTAAAGAACATCCCGAAGACGCAAAGAAAAAAGACCCTTCGGAACTTTAATAACCCTAAATGACATTCTTCCCTCGTCTCTTTGTATGTATGCTGGTGCTTTCAGAACATGGGGGGGGAATTTCAGACTGTAATTCTCAGGGTATAGTTCTAGATTGGCTCGGCTGGCAAAGATGGAGAGGCAGTTATAAAAGATGGCATCGGTTCCTCGTCACAGATACCCATCATCCTCTCACCATCCTCATCTCATCAACCCTCCTTCTCTCTCTCTCTCTCTCACACACACACTCACTCAAGAAAACCCACCTACCAAGCCAGAAAGCCGCTGTACAAATCATGAACCGTCTCTTCCCCCTCGCCATCCTGGCCGTCGGCTCCATGGTAGACGCTCGCATCGCCCGCCTCCAACCTCAGCAGAGCACAGACACGTCCTACGCAAGCCCAGACCTGATGCCAGCCTCATCACAGCAGTCAATCACCCCGATTCTCAAGAACAAGCACGAGAACGTGACTCCCAACAACAAAGACGTCGGCCAATACTCCCTGCCCTCGCCACAGCCGAACCGTGCGCCGAGGAGGCCGGCTGCCAGCTCGCAGCCTGTCAACTCACCTGCCGGTGCCGAGTACGGGGCCGAGGATCCTTATACCGAGGATCCTGCTGCTTCTTATAGCTCACAGCAACCGGAGGGGGAAGAGGAGGACAACAGTTACGCACAGGCTACTCCCTCTGTCCCTTTTGCCGCGGCCGACCCGCAACAGGACTACGCTTCTGCATCCAAGGCCTTGACCGTGACCCCCGTCCCGCTCCCGAGCAAGTCAAGGCCGAACCGCATCTCCGCCGCATCTCGCGGGCCGGAGGCGGACGACGCATCGGCCCCTACAACGCCCTCCGTCCTGACCGTCACCGTCATCCCCACCCGCGGGGCGGAGAAGGACCCTTCCGCACCGACGACCCCGACCGTCATCACCGTCACTGCTGTCCCCCCGAAGCCGAATTCGAAAGCCGCTTCCCCCTCCGTTCTGACCGTCACTGTGATCCCTACCCAGTCACAGCCGTACGACGGCTCTGGCACGCCTACGACCGCCACCGTGATTACCGTCACCGCCGTCCCCGGCCAATCTTACGACGCGAACGCACCTATGGATGCCGCCGTACCGGACTATGCCCCCAGCTCGTCGTCGTCAACATGCACAACCGATCTCATCTCGACGTCCATCTCGTCCGCCCTCAGCACCATGCTTGCGACGACGGACGACCCCTCGACTTACACGGCCCCGCGTCCCGCCAGCACCGGCACGAAGAAGCCGTTGCCCTACATCAAGGGAATGCCTCGGGAGCACCTCTTCGACTATGGTATTGGTAACTGATACGAAGAAAACAGCGGTCCTACAGCGCCGTATCGTACAGACATAATAAGCGCCCAAAGCCTTGCATACAAGGCGTATAATCATCAGTTCATCACCCAGTAGGTGGTGTAATCATAATGCTCCCCCCCCCTTTTTAGCTGCCACCTTTTCTGTACAGGCCTTTACTGGCTGTCACCATAATCGAGGAGAGAAAAAGACACAAATACATAGATGCATGCAGACGACTCCTTACCATGAGTAAGACGAGGGAGGGGGAAATAGGAGTCGGCCTGTTGACCTAATACAAACCCTGTTCATCACCATAAGGAAGAATTGCAGGACGAGATGACAGTTTTTGCCTCACACAGCCTTGGTATCCGAAAGAGAACTCTGGTCGTGGTTCGAAGCCACCAGGCGCGCCTCCTTGTCCGTCTGCTTGAGCCGGACAGGCGAGACGGCGTCTTTGCCATCAAAGATGCGCGCCACGTCCTCGAGCGTATGGCCCTTGGTCTCGACGTAGAAGAAGTAGACGAAGATGAGCTCGCAGGCGTTCCACAGCGTGTAGAAGAGCATAAAGTTCCAATGACGGGGCAGGCCGTTCCATGCAAGCTTGTTCGTTTGACTGTTGTTTCCGTGGGTCAGTTCAGTTGAAGGCCTCTTGAGGACGTCTGTATTTACACAGGGAAGAAGGAAAGAAAGAAGAGAAAAGTGAGCGTGGCTTACTTTCCGATGGCCAGCACGGCCTGAATCACCACGTTGAGGATAACCATGCCCCTGGCCCTCAGGTGAAAGGGAAGGACCTCGAGAGCGTAGGCCACGAGCAGGCCGGAGAAGCCGACGTCATAGAAGATGAGGAAGACCCAGACGAAGGCGATCTGGGCGAAGCCGGCGGCCTCGTTGGTGTAGGATACGCGGCCGTCGGATGCCTGCACGGCCGAGTTTTCGTACACGGCTCCGACGACGGTCCAGCAGGCGAATGCGATTACCATTCCCGAGATGGCGACGAGGAAGAGCGGACGACGACCGACCTTGTCGACGGAAAGGGCGGCGGTGATGGAGACGCAGAGGTCCATGATGGTTCTGCCGGCGGTCAGCTAGCAATGACAGCGTCAGCGTTTTGTCTCTCCCTCTCTCCCCCTCTCCCCCCCTTTTCTTCTTCTCTAGGAATATAGAACGTACGGCGAGCTTCTTATTCTGCTCCCGAATGCCGGCGCCCTCGTAGACAATGTCGATATAGTTGGAGAAGAGAGCGTTGCCGCTATACTGCGATATGATGCCGAGCGAGACAACAATAGCCAACCGCCAACGGTTCCCCTTGGTCTTGAAGAAGTCCAGGTAGGACGACGTCTTGTCAACGTTGCGCTCCACCTCGATAGCCTCCTTGATCTTGCGGAACTCGAAGCGAACAGTCGGGTGGTCGACGTCGCCGCCTCCGTGGTGTTTGGCCAAGACGTCCAGGGCCTGCCTCGACCGACCCTTGCTGACGAGGAACCGGGGTGACTCGGACAGCCACCAGATGCCGATGAGCTGAAGAACGGAGGGGACGGCCTGTAACAGGGTTATGGAACGCCAGGACCAGTCGTTGCCGATGGAGGCAGTTCCCCAACCGATGACGGACACGACTGAACAGCTATCAGTCTAGGCTTATAGATAGAGGGACACAAGAAGGCTGAACGCACGCAATGCCCCCAAGTTCCAGAGACAGTTGTAGACGGTTGTCAATGGACCGCGATGTTGGGGATGGCAAAGCTCAGTCAGTAGCATAGGCGAGCAAACCTGAACAAACGAGTTGCCAAAGCCGACAACGTATCGACCGCCCAAATACACTGAAGAACGGTAAGCCCGCAAAGTCTCCATCCTCCAAGGCTTCAGACTCACTCTTATAGCCGTTGCTCAAGGAGGTGACGCAAGCGCCAGCTATCATGATGACGCAGCCGACGACGATGGTAGGTTTGCGACCGAGCATGTCAGCCATGTAGGGAGAGAGGAAGAAGGAGGTGATGGAGCCGATGTTGTATATATTGATGAGGATGCCGAGCTTGTTGGCGTCGAGATACTCGGGGAAGAAGGCCTTCCAGGCGTCCATCTGCTGGGAAGTATTTTGAAGCATGCCATCGAAGCCGGTGGTGGCGGAGCCGATGAGGAGGAAGAGGCAAAAGAAGTAGAGCTTGCGGAGATGAGGCTCTCTGTACCACGTCACCGGATCCAGACGAGGGTCCTGTGCTGCCGCCGTCTCTTTGCCGTCATGCGGCGTAGAGCTTTGAGGCGCGTCCATGATGCGAAGCGAACCAGAGCACACCCCCTTCCCCTCCTCCTCCTCCTCCTCCTCCCCTGGAGATCTGGGACGTCGCCGATAGCGGAGAGCTGAACAAGACTTGCAAGACTGGGAAAGAGATGGATGGATCGGCGCTGTGATGGGAAAGGATTCGACAAGGAAATAACAGGTGAATCTGTGTGTGTATGTACAATAGACGTACGTACGTATGTATGTGTGTATGTAGATGTATGCTTCGTAAAGAAGGAGAAGAGAGGGGGGGGGGGGGGGGAAGGAGTTTAAAAGGAGAGACGGGGAAGAGGCCGACTTAAGCTACGGCGGAAGCTGAATTTTGACCAACAAAACCAGGAGGGGCGGCGATGTTTTTCTTTTTAATCAAGAAAGGTGGCAAGATTGTATGTAAGAACGGCGGTAAGGTTTGGGATTTTGACTTCTCACGATAGTATCAAGGCATTGGCCGAGATGAGTTGTGAAATCAAGGACTTGGCGAACATGTTGATCAACGGGGCCAGTATGTATGTAAGTTGCACAATAGAACGTTACCTCTTTCATGGACGCAAACGAGAGAGAGAGAGAGAGAGTATTGTATTGTTGTATGGTGGAGCACATAGAAAGAACAGGTAGAAGCCGGAGAAGCGGACCGTCTTCAGACGATAGAAAACGGTCACAAGGAATGACAGAGAGATGGGGAGGGGAATTTCTTTCAAGGTCCAGTGGGTGCATGTAGCCGTAAAGCAAAGGAGAGAGAGAAGCATCAGGCACGGAGAGCGCTGAGCAAATTAAAAAAGAAGAAGACAGCTCGGCAAGGTAAAGCCAAGAATATGTAACTTTGCACCTATAACAAAACAGCGAATGAGAACAGACCAAAAAAAAAGGGCGTCTCGAAAGAAAAATCACACATAACCACCTTATCCGGTACGATGCTGTCTAAGGGACGCCACAAGACTCAAAGTAAGCATCCCTAAAACCCAAGAAGAAGAGGGGGGAGAGTATGCATGTAAGGGAGACACGAGAAACAGGACTGAACAAACTCGAATATAACCGACGGCATGGCAAAGATAAGAAACGATATTCCTTACATATTAAACCGACCCAACACGAAAGGCTTAAAAAAAGCTACATATCTACATCTCTCTCTCTTTTAAAGAAGAAGAAGGAGAAATCCCCACAGGCGGAGCTGGCGGGTCTCTCCTCTCTCCCCCCCCTTTCGAAGGAACGCGAGGGAGGGTCGTACAGAACCGAAGCGGAACCCGGCATCTTTCCTTTCTCCTGGAACAACAAGTTCCACTCCCACCCCTTGTGTTGTATTTCCGAGAGATTTCGAAAGAGTCAGGCATTAGGGGGGTTGTGGCCCTTATACATACATATATACCGTGTATGTTAAGGGAGGCGGGTTGTGAGTATCGTCGTTAATGAGTGGGATGTGGTTGGTTAGTTGAGAAATGATGTACGGATACGGATACGGATACGGATATCGGAGGAACTCTTCCGCTCACGTGACGAGCTCCGCCACACGTATCCCTTAGCAGTTAGCACCTACTCTGTGCTCCGAACATATTCCGTCGTATCAGCTGGTGAGAATAAGGATGAGGATGAGGATGCAACTCAACAACAATACATGTGTCGGCAGGAAGCAAGAATGAATAAGAGGGCGTTGTTCTACCTCGAAGCCATTCATCATACATATATATATACTTACATACATACATACATGCCTATGTCCATGCCTACCTATTCTAGTATGTACATACACACATGGAGATGCTTCTCAGCTTCAATCTCCTTACCGAGGCATAGCGGAATACACAGTTACAAACACACACGCACACGCACACACAGGTGCGGATACTCCTCTCCCCTCCTCCTCATCCCTTCCCCTTCCAGAGTCCCTACCCATCCATCGTGTGGGAACAAAAAGACTACCTGTTTCAGCGCCTAGGTAGACAGCTCACTCACACTCACAGCTCCCTCTCGCCCTCTCTCCCTCTACTTTAATATCAAGGACCTCGTTGTCTACCGACTTATATAAGTCCAGATGTCTGTCTCTCCTGAAGTCTCTCCTGATATAGTACACATACACACACACACACCACCTCGTGCAATGCATGCACAAAACAACACACACCGACCCGAGCACACCAGCTCTCTCTTCCCCCCCTTCACACTCTCTCCGTCACACGCCCAACAAAACATCACCAGAGAAAACACACGACATCACCATCAAACCTCATCCATCGCCACATCCACCTCCATCATACCACCATCACCGCTCATCGACTGCGTACTCTCCTCGTACCCAGCACCCCTCGCCGTAGTGCCCGCCTCCAAAGACTCGATGCTCGAAAGCGCCTTTTCGAACTTGGTCTTCTCCGACTTGTACGCGTCCCTGTTCGCCGCCGTGTTGGCGTCCTCCTCCACGAGCCTCATGTAGATCTGCTTCGCGTCCGGGCCCCGGAGGCCCAGCCTGTCGTCCACCTGGAAGAGCTGGAGGCGGATGGAGGGAACCATCCGACACATGATCCTCTGTGCCACCGCGTCCACGAACCGATGCGCCGCGAGGCAATAGTAGCCTCTAACATACGCAATCACCTCCAGCTCTCGCGCGAACTTATCGGGGCCCAGCTTGGCCACCTCGGCGTCCGATTTCTTCTTCCAGGCCGCGTCGTCCATCTCGGGCCTCCTCACGATCCGCGCCTTCACCCGCATCTGCGTCCGGAACTCATCCAGCGCCTTAAACTCCTCTTCCTTGTACCTTAAAAAGGCATCTTTGTTAAAGGTGAGAAAGCGCGCCTTCTCGTCCTCGTGGAGTAGCGTCAACGCTGCCAGCGCCTCCTTTTGATGCTCGTGGAGTAAGTCGCGCACTTGCTTCTGCGTCTCTTTATATACCGACCTCTTCTTGAGGCTCGCGAGTGCCATGTTGAGCGCTTCGTTAAGCTTCTCGTGAAGATCTCGCATCGTTTCCTTGAGAAAGGCTTCTATAGGTTCCTTCCAAGGTTCGATAGCATCCTGAATCAGATCCGTAAAGACGTCATTTGAGAATCTCTCAGGCATTCCGGCGTTCGTCTTCATTCGTATCTCCTCATGCACCTGCCGAAGGGTGCGGAAGCCGCGTCCAATGTCGCGGAACTTGAAGAAGGGCTCGGGCAGAATGTCCTCCCTCTTCGCTCTCGGCGTCGCCGGCGTCATTGGCGAATTCTCCCCCTCGGCTTTTATGTATCCGTCTCCATTGGCCAGTCTCTGTCGCTTGGAGGACGTGTTATTGTTGTTGGTGAAAGGTGCACCTCGCTTCGGCGTGGCGAACCGTGTAGCCTCACGGCCAATCTCGGAGTCGTCGTCCGAGATTTCCACGACTGGTGAATCTGAATGGTCCTTCAAGATGAACTTTGGCTTGATCCGCAGCAGACAGGTGAGAAAGTCCTGAGGAAGCTGGTTAAAAAACTCGATGAATTCGTCTATCTTTGCACAAGATCGCTCGGCGAACTTGTTAAGCCCGGTCTTGATCTCCAGCTGTACGTTGTCCGGAAGCTCCGGTAGGTTCGCGAGCTGTCTGTTGACCTTGTCGAGGTGAACCTTGACCTTGCGCTTGATCGTGGGAAGTCTAGTCTATTGTCAGCGCTCGGTGAACTTGGTTTATATATATATAGGTGAAGAAGATACTTGCCTCTTGTGAAACTCCTCGCCTAGCTTCTCAGATAGAAAGGCGATAAGCTTCTCAACGCCACAACGCGAGGTGAATGGATGAAAGGAATCGGGCCAAATAGCCGAGGTGGAAGTCTCCTCGAAGACGTTGCTCTCCCATTGCATAAGGTCTTCCAGAGACTTCTGAGGCGGTCGCGACGTGATAAAGTAGCCGAGTCCCGTAACATGAGCCTCACCCTTCATGATGTTAAGCCACTGCTCGTGATTACCCTCGGGCAGCAGATCAGCCTTGGTGAGGACGCCGATGGTACGGTTAGTTGCCCCCAACTTCCGCGTGAGGCGGAAACTCGACGAATTCTCGGCGTCCGTATTCATGGGCATGGCGCAGATGATGATGGCTGACGGGTGCGACATATAGCTTTTGGTCAAGTTCTGCACGACATTGACCAGATAATCGTCCTTGGCGTCGGCTGGATTCTCGAAAATGCCGGGCATATCGTAGAAAGAAAGGTCCGGCAGGCGCGGACCCTTGATCTCCAGAGCGACAACGTTGGGCGAGAACTTGGCCTGCGTCGTCTCGGCCGCTGCCTCGAAAGTAGTGTTGATCGCGGTGGCGCCGGCTTTGGGAACGAACGAGGCGTAGTGCACGCTGTCGTTCAGGATGGCGATCTGAGCCCAACGAAGCACTTCCTCGATCTCGTCGCTATCGTGCATCGTCTTGAACTCTTGAATAGCGGTGGCCCTGCGTTTCTTCCAGGGGAAGAAGGGATCTTTATCCGTCACATCCGACTCGACCACGTTCCGGTCCTGGGGGGGATCGTAGAAGTAGTCCTTGCGCAGCCACACACGGCACGACCATTCGTCGTTCTTGGAGACTCGGATGTGCAACGGGCACCTGGTGCAGGTGCCCTCGCTTCTCGGGAGGTTGAGATGAGCGAGACCTGACATCAAGCTGGACTTGCCGGCAGACTGGTCACCGACGAGAACAAGCTCGGGCAGCTGCACCTCGTGGGAGACTCCGAGCTGCTGAAGCTCCCCGAGAGTGTCGTTGCAGTTCTTAAGATGCTTTCCAATATCTTTGAAAGAACTGTGCAGGAAACTTTCATCTGCCTTGGCTGGGCTCTCCATAGCCATACTAGGCTGACCTCTGGCGGGCCTTAATTCTCTCAGAAGAGGCTCCGACTCCGTCGTTCTCAGACGCTCGCTTGGCGCCGCTGTGATGTGCGGGTCAGTTATCTTGTTGATGGTGTAGAGGGCTCTGACAAACTCACGGGCATCAGATCGGTTCCAGCGAGTGGTAGATCCGACAAAATCGACGGTGCCGGCCACAGACTCTTCAGGACTGTTGGTAGCCCTGGCTGGAGGTGTGATGGGCGTGTTTTGGAGGGTACGTCCTGGTTCGGGCTTCACAACAGGTGCGCCTCGTTTACTGGCCGCACGCGGCATGACGGACGAAGGGAAGACAAGATGAAAGAAGGTATGAGTGGCAAAGAGAGAAAGGAGGGTGCGAGAAAGAAGGGAGATGGAAGGTAAAGAAGAGAGAGAGAGAGAGTGCCTTTTTTCTATGTGTGTGAAGGAGGGTGAAAGAAGGGGAAAGAATAAACAAGAGAGAGGAAGAGGAAGAGGAAGATGATGAGGGAAGGAAGAAGACGAGGGAAGGAAAGAAGATGAGGGAAGGAGTGGGGGGTTTTGGGCCAGATGCAAACGAGGAAATGCCAACAGCTGCCGCCCGTTTGTTCGGCACCTGGCAGGCAGTCTCTCTCTCTATCTCTCTCTCTCTCGCGCCAGACACTCATGTACTGGTGATAGGGTTTTATGTGTAGAGCATAGGCGGTATAACAGGCGGATGAAGAAGGATGAAAAGAGAGAGATAGAAAGGAAGAGAGACGAAGAGAAGAGTTATCAGCAAGAAGCCGTTCTATCTCTTTAGGGGGGGGGGGGGGGGGGGGTTTCTTAAGAGGGGGAAAAGGCTGCAGTAGGATGAAACGAAGGCTTGGGTTGAAGATAGGCGGGCCTCAGCAGAAATTACTGGCAGAAGAAAGAGAGAAAGGTGTTGGCCGTTTCCCTTTTTCCTTTTCTTTTTTCCGCAGGGGCTTCGAAAGTATGCATGTATGTAATTCAAGGTGGCTGGGCCAGCGGTGCAGTTCGGATCTTGCATCCGTAGCCCGTAGCCCGTGTAGGGATGGAGATGTGTGTGTAGTATTGTACGGATACAGTGGTCTGCCGTTTGTAGGAAGGGATGTTGTATGTACGTCTACTTCTATGGAAGAAACAACGGGACTGGAAGTAGAAGCTTTTTCTCAACAACATACAATAATCCTGGTATCTCATGTTTCTCCTCTCGTTATATCACCAGTAGGACGTCGTCGTCGTCCGTCGTCGTCGACGGACCGGGACGCACTGATTCACTATGACTCACAGCCCAGCGATTGACTTTTCCTCCCCGTTGATATAGCGGACCTGCCAAGCCAAATACAGGTAGCTTCCCCTGGGCCCTGGGCGGTCATAGCGCCTGTACGCTTACATCATCACCCAACCTCCCTATCCCCATCCCTCCATCTATGATCTACTACGTACGTGGATCCTCCCTCTAGCTTCTACCAAGGAAACCGCCAGCAAATCATCACCACTTTTAGTCTCTGGATTGACCATCGCAAGAGACAAGACAATCACTTAATTCGACCTCCCTACCTTCTCCCGACGAACATGTCTCTTCAGGTCCCTCTGACCCACCGTCCCAAGGGTCAGGGCGTCACCAAGGCCGTCATTCTCGTGAGCTAACTCTCCCCCTTCTCCCCCCCCCCTTCTCCCTGTCCACTCCTCTCCTCCTCTCTTCCAATTACTCAAACTCAACCAACTCGGCGCAAAAAAAAACCTAAAACCACCAGGTCGGAGGCCCTTCCCGCGGAACTCGATTCCGTCCCCTCTCTCTCGACGTTCCCAAGCCTCTTTTCGAGGTAGCAGGCCACGCCATCATCTGGCACTGCCTCGCCGCCATAGCCCGCGTGCCCAACAAGCTGATCCAAGAGGTCTACATCATCGGCTACTACGACGAGACCGTCTTCCGCGACTTCGTCAAGGATTCCGCAAAGGAGTTCCCCTTCATCACCATCCGTTACCTGCGCGAGTATCAAGCTCTGGGCACCGCAGGCGGCCTCTATCATTTTCGAGATGCCATCCTCAAGGGTCGTCCCGAGCGACTCTTCGTCCTCAACGCCGACGTCTGTTGCTCTTTTCCCCTGGCCGAGATGCTCAACCTGTTCGTCGATAAGGACGCCGAAGCCGTCATCTTAGGCACCCGCGTCGGAGACGATGCCGCCACTAATTTCGGCTGCATCGTATCCGACGCCCACACCCGTCGCGTACTACACTACGTCGAGAAACCCGAGTCCCACATCAGCAACCTCATCAATTGCGGCGTCTACCTCTTCTCCACCGAAGTCATCTTCCCCTCCATCAAGTCCGCCATCAAGCGTCGTCTCGATCGTCCTTCCCGCCTCCTCTCCTATCCCTCATCCGAGCACCTCGACAGCTTTGCCGCCTCGGCCGCCGCTGCCGACGACGACGACGACGATGATTCCACGCGCGGAAACGAGGCCATCCGTCTTGAACAGGACATACTAGGGGACATGGCCGACAGCAATCTGTTCTTCGTCTACGAAACCAAGGACTTCTGGCGCCAGATCAAGACGGCCGGCTCCGCCGTGCCCGCCAACGCCCTTTACCTGCAGCGAGCCCTGCAGCTGTCGAGCCCCGAGCTGGCCCAGCCCGGGCCCAACGTCGTGCCCCCCGTCTTCATCCACCCGACGGCCCAGGTGCACCCGACGGCCAAGCTGGGCCCCAACGTCAGCATCGGCCCCCGCGTCGTCGTCGGCGCCGGCGCCCGCATCAAGGAGAGCATCGTCCTCGAGGACTGCGAGGTCAAGCACGACGCCTGCGTCCTCCACTCCATCATCGGCTGGGGCAGCCGCGTCGGCGCCTGGGCCCGCGTCGAGGGCACCCCCACCCCCGTCTCCAGCCACTCGACCAGCATCATCAAGAGCGGCGTCAAGGTGCAGAGCATCACCATCCTCGGCAAGGACTGCGCCGTCGGCGACGAGGTCCACGTCCAAAACTGCATCTGTCTGCCCCTGAAGGAGCTGAAGCGCGTGCGTATTCCCCCCCTTTCCCCTCCCCCTCTTTCTGTTTCTATTTCTACCCTTTCTCTCTCGTCGGTTACTCCTTTACTGACGCTTGCTGCAGGACGTCGCCAACGAGGTCATCATGTGAAAGCCCCCCCCCCTTTCCCCCCTTTTTCAACATCATCACTTCTCCTCTCCCCTTCCCCTTCTTTCTCTTTCTCCTTGTACTTCTCAGAAACAACGACACACGATCCGAGGTCCTATACCCAATCCTCTTCACGTCTCCATTCGCGGCTGTAACTAGCCTCACGTCCCCCTCACCATGGCCTCCACGTCATCATGTGCCCCCATGCATAGATGTATGTATGTATGTAGTTTAGACGAACGGATTTTTTTTTCTTTCGCAACATGATTTTCTCAACAATCTACACGATGAATGGAAAAGAGTAGTAAAAAGGTAGAAAGAGAGAAAGCATTCTCAGTTGGAAGAAGGCCTCGTCTTCATCTTCTCCCCCTCCCCTTCCCCTTATTCGTCGTCTGTCAAATCTGTTCCCCTCTGCTCTCCTCTATGTTCTGTACCATGACCAGCTCGCAGACTTCGTTGCCCAAAATGAACCCAAAAAAAGATATCTGCTTGCTTCCCATCCCCTCCCCCCCGTCGGCAGGTTCGTAGCGCCGTCCGGATATTCTTCTTCTCCCGAGCCATGATGGTATCCCAAATTGAAGATCCAAAACAACAAAAATGTGGCAAACACCAAGACAAGAAAGTGAAAAAAAAACCCATTTGCCAAACCGAATAGGATCGCTCATCAGAAAGATTATCGTCTCGTCACTACGCCCCAACCGTCACCATGTTGCGTGTAGGTAGCAGGGATATTTCGCCTCCCCCCCCTTCCCCTCGTTCGGACAGGGGAAATTCGGAAACACAGTCTTGAAATTCGGAAACACAGTCTCGTTTCCTCCTTTCGGGGTGTCTGTCGTCTCGTCAAAGTCGTTATTCATCCCTCAGAACGTGCGTACGGCTGGCTTGCCGTGGCAGCATGGGACTATTGGGTCGGCTGGACGTCATGGCCAGCCCCTTGTTGTCGAAGGGGTCCGAGTTGAGACGAGCCACGTCGGTGAGGCGCGGCGTCGCCCCGGGCGTCACGACCCGTTCGATGGCCGGCTTCTCGAAACTTACGATGCGCACAGCCGGAGGACGGTGGCGGCTGCGTTCAGGAAGGCTATACAGATACGTGGCCAACAGGACGAGCGACGTTCCGAGGAGAAACTGCGTGTGAGGTAGACACGGGTCAGCGGGTTTGCTTGCTACAACTTGCTCTGCGTCATGTTTTTGTGTGAAAACTCACCGACATGGTGACGGTAAACTTAAAGACCCATACGCTGACGATGAAGCTGACGACGATGCTAATACTCGTGGCAAAGTTCTTGACAATGTTGTCAGCGTCTCGAATGACGAGGCTCGCAATCAGCCCCCCAGCCGCCTGCAGCAGGATAGCCGACCACACCACCCAATTGTAGCCCTCGAAGAAGCCATGTTCCCGGATGCCGATGCCGTCTTGCCAGAAGACGCCGCCGACGGTGGCGGCGATGATGGAGTAAAAGCTCAGCTGAATGTTGCGAATCCAAACGCTTGCCTGCGTCGGGCTCTCCTTGAGGATCTTCTCAAAATAGACGCCTGCCAGTCCGGAGACGACGGCAGCGACGACAGCAGCAGTGGCGCCGGCCGAGTAGTTCATCAACGGGTCTGGCGGAGGCAAATCATTGGCGATGCCTTGGTAGGTAGCTGACCGCTTGGTCAAGTGAGTGTCGGGTGGCGAGAAATCCGGCACGGCGGCCTGACCCAGCTCGTGATTGGACCGAGGGAAGTAATGGTCGGGGATTCCGTGGAGCAGGTGAGCGTCGACGGAGGATTCGGTTGTGGGAATAGAGACGATGGAGACGCCGAGAGTCAGGATGAAGAGCGAGATCCAGCGCTTGACTCCGAGGTGGCGTCGAAGAAGGAATACGCTGAAGACGGCAGTGGTGAGGATCTGGCGTTGCGACTCAGTACACAGGGAGACTGGACGCAAAGGGACTTTTTTTTCCATGACAGGGAAATTACCTTGACCTGATAGAGGACCTGGAAATGTACCGGGTCCAGGTTACCCACTGCCAGATATTGCAGCAAATTCTGCAGAGTGTAGAAGGCGGCAGGGAGGGCAAGCTTCCAGCCATCGCCGGAAAAGACGGCGTTGTAAATCTGCTCGAAGAGCGTAGTAGCCGGAGTGCTCGGCGCTAGCGTTTGAGACGTCTCGTATATGGCCAGTGTGAGGGAAACGGCAAGCTTGATGACCTCGTTGAGGAGGACAGCAGTCGATGTGAAATAGCGATGGTCGCCATTCGGCGGCATCATTCGCGAATAGTGCATAATCTGAAGAGCGAATCTCCTCCCACAACGATCAGTAAAAGCGAAACTCTCGACCCTAACGAAGCGCGAGACCATACCAAGATAAGAGCCGAGTTTTGAAAGGTGAGCTAAACAAGACGTCAGCGATTGAAGACGACGAAAAAGGAGGCAGTTGAAAAGCAATACCGTAAGAAAGGACAAGTTCCTCCCGACCTTGCCCTCCCCCAGTGTGGTGGCCTTGGACCGCCGGGGCCCGGAGGCCTCGAGTATCGTCATGTTGGGCTTAGTCGTGGGGAGGGGCGCGACACCGAAGCGGCCGCCGGGGCGCGCGCGCGAGCAAATCAAGTCAAAGTAAAAAAAAAAAGAAGAGACGATCAAAAAAGGGAGCGAAGATGCGAAAGCAAAAGGTGACAAAGTCAAGATTCTGAAAGACGAGATTGAGCAAGAGGTGAAGGGAAGAAGGGAAAAAAAAAATTGGGAGAGGCGGAAAATGCGCTGCCGAGTCGAAGGCAGGTGGCCAAGCCCGGGGGGGGGGGGGGGGGGTTGGTCGCCAGGGGGGGGGGGCAAAAAAGGAACGGGGCGAAGAGGGAGGGACGGGGAGTAGAAAAAAAAAGAGGGGAGGGGGGGGGAGGAGG
>PDHQ01000288.1:1091-20224 GCA_003339415.1 Ophiocordyceps camponoti-saundersi (nom. inval.) | reverse complement strand
GGAAAGGGGGGAGGGGAGGAGGGGAAAAAAAAAATGGGGGGGGGCGGAAGATGGGCTGCCGGGTCGAGGGGGGGGGGCCAGGCGGGGGGGGGGGGGGGAGGTTGGTCGACAAGGGGAAGCGGTCAAAAAGAAAACAGCCGAACCGGATTGGACGACGAGTCGAAAAAAAAAATAGGGACCGGAGCTTGACGATGTCGACGCGATTCCGGCTCGCAAGGGATTGTATGTATCAACTGCGAAAGGAGGGAAGCAAAGGAGAGGAGAGGAGAGAGAGAGAGCAAAAGGGAATAAGGAGATGGATGGGGAGGAAGAGGAGGAGGAGGAGGATAAAGAAAGGAAGAGATTTTACGGATAGGTAGGTAGATGACGTTGGGTCCGCTAGAGACCGTGCAATTCTGGGGCGACCCGTACGGAGTCTAGAGTGTATGTATGTATGCACACGCTAAGAGGTGGTGACCAGAGTATGTAAGCTACTCCTAGTCCTAGTATAAAGGTTGAGCTAGCCCCTGCTCCGGGGGAAGGGGGGGGGGGGGGGGAGGGGAGGGGAGACATCAAGTACCTACAGAGCGGGAGTCACCAGCATCCGTCAAAGTGCCCCCCCTTTAAGCAAAAGCCGGCACGAGCGGCGGGGAGCACTTTGTTAAAGGTGGGCAAGGCACTTTAGGGGGGGAGGCGCCCTATCACTGACAACCACACGTCCGGAGGGGCCAAGGGGTGGGTGGGAAAGACAGCACACACACAGTCTTTCTGCGCCACCAATTTAAGCAAGCAGATGTGAGGCTTTTTTTTGTCTCTCTATCCCAGCAATAAGGAGGAGGAGGAGGAGAAGAGGCACGGCAGAAGCTTGCTGTCTTATCAATTAAAAACATTTGTGGCTGAACGTTTTCCCGTCTCTTTTCCTCGTTGTTATCCGCATTCACCAACATATCCGTGCCTGGGCACTGACGGATAGCACGCTCAGATATTCCACAGATACATACAAACCACGTATAAGCATATCCGTTCTATCCAGCTGCGCTACCTCTTAATTGAACCTCAGAGAGCACTCTGTCCGTACAGACTAACATAGATAGATTATCTACTACACTGATGGTGTCCGTGAATAGGGACGGACGACATCAAAGGTACAAAGTCTAACCAAGAGCCGCAACCAATCTACTACCAATCTACTACCCATGCAGCAAGCAACAAACCCAAAAAAAAAGGAGCTATCCTTTGCATCATCTCCCTCCCGTGCCTTGTGCCTGAGTGCGAGTCGCCCGGACGGGAAAAGGTTCAATCATCAACCTCGTCACCCCTTATCACCCTCCCCGGGTCCCGATTTCTAGGTACCTACCATCCTTCACATCAGCCCCCCCCCCCTCTATAACGATAGACGTGTCGTACAAATACGAATAGTCCACGATACGGGATATTCATATCACATCATTCAACTGATAATGAATTAACCAGGAAATGACGTAATTTTCCTCCTCCTCCTCTTCCTCCAACCGACTACATCCATACCTACAACCACCAAGGACCAACCCCTCTCCATAACGGTCGCTTCACCCTAGCAATAAAGACCAGCTGATTCCCTCGCGAAACCATCTTCCAACCTGACCGTGTCACATCAAACGCCTTACCGAAAAGAAAAACATCTTCACCACTTCCTCCTCCCCACCCCCCCTTTTTTTTTCTCTTGTCCCCCTTCCTTCCAAGATCCAAGACAACAAGCACAAGCACACGCACACGCACACGCACACGCACACGCACACATGAAAGGAGAGACACAGTCGCATACCTTACCTTACCTCGTAGCTTACAGCTGGGTTTCTGTCTGAAATACAATTTTACGGCGCCATCTTCTTTTCTTTCCCCCGTGTCTCACATAAGATCCAACCTTACCCCAACCTAGGTACCTACCTCCCTATCTACCTGTCCAGGTAAGAAGCAGCAGCAGCAGCAGCAGCAGCAGCAGCAACATGTCAGTTACCTATCTAGAGGTACCTACTACCTACCTACCCACCCACCTGCCGAGGTCGTAATCTGGCTAGGACGATACGTCGGTAGATCAAAAACTACTACCCCGTCGTACCTGATAGGCAGGCAAGGCAGGCGGGTAGTAGATCAATAGGTACCTAGTACCAGGTAGGTAGCTTCGACCACTGCCGACTCACACCATCATCATCACAATCACACCACCCAGATAGATACGCGAAAGCTCGCCACAAAATAGCCGACGCCGCCTCGCCGTAGAGGGAAACGAGTCTAAAGAACCTGATCCATGATTCGGCTATCTCCTGCCTATCCCTGCTCTCTCCGGCGGTAAATCTAGGCCGGCCCAAGATCTCTCGATTCCTCCGCCGTCCTCTTGTCCTCCCCTCCCCTTCGCCCCAGATATCCGTCCTCGTCACACCTTGTCTCTCTCTCTCTCTCTTGATAACATCACATCACCGGCACTGTCTTTCCCAGAATCATAAAGGTCAGATCGTCGACGACAGTGTTCCCCGATCGCAACCCGGGCATGTTTCCCTGTCTCCCAAAGTCGTTTGCCATGAGCTCCCATCGCTCGGCCGTCAGGGCTTGGACCCGCCGCTGCAGAGATTCGTTTCTCGCCAGGCCGTCTCTGACGACGCGGACCAGGCTGAACTTGGGCTTGCCCGTCGACTGCGGCCCGTCGGCATCCTGCGTAAGATGCTTCTCTCCTTTCCGGAAATGCAACACGCTCTTCTGAGGGAGGAATAGACTGGCGCTGAGCGTTGGCGTTCCGCCGTTGTCCAGGAGGGCGTCTGAGTGGTCGAGATGCTTGAGGAGGGCCTGGTGACTCCGACTACGCAGGAACGTCAACGATCCCACTTCAAACGTCGGCCAGAGACTATTCCTGTAAACGCTGCCCAGTCGGGCCGCGAGCACTTCTATCGGAGAGCCAACATCCTTCTCATCTTTGCCGTCATCCAGCCAGCCATCCGTGCTGTCAAGCGTCATTCCATCGCCCCTCGCGACCAAAGAGTCATCGGTAGTGCCACCTCGTCCATACGCCGCCGCCGCCTCGATCAACCACGAAACGTCTGCTTCTTCGTGCCTGAGGTCAGGGTAGTCGTCGACGAACGACTTGACGTGCTGGGCCAGTCTGCGCATGCAGGCCTCGTTCAGGCCGCTGTCGTGGGAGCCATAGGCGATGCCATGATCTCGCATCACGCGGAAGACGTCAAAGTCGATGTCGTGGATGAACTGCGCCTGTGTCGTCGCCTCATGTCAGTCCGTCGTGCCGTCCACCGCCAACCTCACAGTGGCGAGATGCTTACGCCTGGTTCAACGGTCCAGAACCAGTCATATCTCCTAAGACTCCCCTCTCTGGCGAAGAGACCAGACTTCCAGCGGCGCATCTGGCGGACGACAGCAGACGTCTCTAACTCCATACCCGGCTCGGAACGCTGCAGCGTCGAGTCAGAGGCGCCCTCGGGCACGCTCCAGAGCTCATCACTAATCACCTCATATACGCAAGCAGCGTTGGTTGCATTCGAAGTGAGGCGTCGAAAGTCTTCGCTCAGAGGGCTGGTGCTGAAGAAGACCCAGTCGTAGCGGTAACGGTTATTGAAAGTCTCCTCCAGCTGCGAGACGGACGAGAGCATGGCAGCGAGGTCGTGTTCGAGTGCAAACGACACGATAACCGCCCGAGGAGGGTGGTCAGTTGATGTCGCTTGAACAGGCGACAGGCAGCTGTAATACCATACGCAGCACCAGGCCCAGAGGGCGAGGAACAAGCCGGACACACAGTTCACGCCGCGGCCTCGGTTCATGATTGTCAAGCCTGAGTGCTGGATGAGGGATGAGAACGGGTGAGGGGGGGGGGGAGGAAGGGCTTCGAGGTGAGGGAAAAGCTTGGTCAAGAAAGGGGAATGGTGAGAGAGGGGGAGATGGAGGGATTCTCGGGGGAAGGGGAGAAGGAGAAGGAGATGAAGATGAAGAAGAAGGAGAAGGAGAAAAAGGAGAAGAGAAAGGAGTGACTGCAAGGGAAAAGACAAGCTTGCTCTGATGATGTTTCTCTCAAGGATCGGGGGGATGATGTTGAAGGTTTCGGTGAGGAAGAGAGAGAGAAACCAAAGTGGTGAAGGGGAGAGAAGAGGAAGAGGAGGATAGAGGGGTGGGAAAGGACGGGGAGGGGAAAAACACAGGGCCGGGGCCAAAAAAAAAACTTGAAGCCTGAGGCCATCAGGGAAACCTGGGACGAGCGGCAGCTGCCAGGAAGGCTGCCCGGTAGCAGCAGGTGGTGGTAAGTATGGGTGACTGGCAGCTGGCGGACAGACTGATTTCTCTGGCAGCCGGTTACTGTTGTCCTATCCGTCTGACCTACCTACCTCTTCTACCTGCTACCTACCTACCTACCTACCTGTCTGTAATCCCTCGCAAGGCAACCATCGTCGATTGCGCGTGACGATGCAGCCCAGCCCGTGAGAGATGATGCTTGGAGTGCCACGACGGATAGATGAATACTACCTACTACCTGATACCTACCTACCACCTATCATCCAAGTAGGTCGGCAGATACCGATAGGTAGTTAGATATCTAGATACGCAGGTAGATGGATAGATAGATAGATTCCTAGTAGGCGAGATAGGTCGCTAAGAGAGGTATGAATACTACTACCTACCTACCTACCTAGGTAGGTAAACATCAGCCTATCGAGGTACAGAGCAAAAACCCTTCCTGTACAGCGCCTCGTCGCCCACCCGCCCAAGATAAAAAAGCACAGGATCCTAAAACTCCCCTTTTCCCTCCCCTCTCCCAACTCGCCGCCACAATCGGACCTTCTTCCTCCCCTTCTCCGATCCCCCATCTTCGAAACAAAGGGGAAAAAAAAAGAGTCACGACGATGATAAAGAAAGCATTGTACAGCGCCGAGCGTTGTCTTTCACGTCTCGACGTCCATCGACTCGACGTCGACTGAGCCGTCTTCTAGCTGGAGATCCAGGACCCTTGCGTACTGCGACGTCAGCCGCTGCAGCTCACGATATTTGCCTACAAGTCATTCCCCCCGTCTCGTTGGTTAGCAAGTCCCAAACTCCTCCTCTGCGGCGTCGAAACCGAAAAGGAGAAACGCACCTAATATCAAAACCACTCCCTTGAGCAGCTCGCGACGGTCCCAGCCGCAAATATCGTCTCCGTTGCCGTACCAGCCCCGGCCGTCGTCGTGGCCGCCATCAGCTTCGTCGAGGAGGATGCCTCCCATCAGACTGTTGAGCAGCTCCTCGACCTTGGTCTTGGCTCCTTCGGCCCCGAGCCGCTTAGCATACATGAACAAATACAGTCGAAACTCTTCCCTCGCCCCTAGCTGCATACTGCCCGCGATTCGGTTCTCCAAGTGCGCGATGCTGATCGTGCTCTCGAGCTCTTCTGCCTCCTTGCGCTGGATCACAGTCTTGATGATGCGCTGCAGAGCATATGCACGGCCCTTGAGCAGGAACTCGTTGGTCGTGTGGCGTTCCAAGAATGGTACGATACCTGATGACACGGCCGTCGCCGGCTGTGCCTTGTCTTTGCTGTCGCTGGGCCCGGCCGCCGTCGATTGCAGCGCCGAACTGGACGAGTCGTTGGAATTCCAATATTGCGAGCCGACCGCCCACCAGGCCTCGCTCAGCCGCTGCCAAACGTGCATATCAGCGGCGTAGTAGTAGCCATCGCCGTTGGTGAGCGTGATGACGATGAGTCCCGTCGAGTTGAGGTGCGCAGACGTTACCCCGGGGCCCGGCACGGCCGTGTGTTGATGCAGAGAAGTCGTTGCCGCGTCCAGTATCGGTGCCAGGGAGACGGGCGGATGAGGAGACGACTGCCTTTTCATGTCCCAGACGTGGGCCAGCCCAACGGCCGTGATGCAGAGCAGCCACCGGTCGCGACATTCGAGAATCACAGGCTGCGACTCGAGCAAGATGGGGTTGAGGAGGCGCCGGCCGGCGGGACTCCAGACGATAATCGACCCATCCTCGCACGCGACGGCCCAAAACAGCTTGTTTCCCGTCACCAGAATCACGGCTCGTGGCAGGAATTCGTGCCACACAACCGCTCCTCGCTTCGTGACGAGGACGTGCGAAGGGTCTCGAGGGTTGCTGTCGTTCTTGGCCTCCAGGATGACGTTCTCGGGCGCGTCGGCTGAGCCGTCAGCTGCAGGTACGACGGCTCTTCCCAGCGGCCTCAGAATGTGCGACCTGATTTTCGGGACGGCCAGCCTCGTTTGAGCAAAGGATATCGCCGGACTTAAAACGGCCGGACGAAGGAACTCGGGGGTCGGGACAACGCCGTTCTGTACCGGCGTCAACGTCGCGGGCTCGACGCCATCCGGGCCGTCCGTGACAATGGGCGTCGGCCCAGTTACCGCGCGCTTATGGCTCGGCTCTTCGTCATCCTCGCCGTCTACCGCGGCTACCTTTCGCTTGTTGCCGAGCATCATGGTGGCAATGCCGCCTTTCGGCAGTCCTTCAAACGGCTGCGACAGGTCCAACATGGTCTGGGGGGCATCGTTCTGCGTTACCTTGGAGGCAGTGGCGCCCAGGAGCTGCGTCTGGGGCAGGGATGACTGCCCGGTGCCCGACGACGATACGAGCAGGGGCGCGACCCGCTTCTTGCCGTCCTTTCCAATCGTCACTCGGGACTTGAGCTCTCTGACGCGCTCCGCAGTCTTGTCCGACTTTTCTTCGGCCGCTCCGCCAGATTCCGGCTCGTCGTTGGCCGTCGACGCAGGCTTAACTGACGGCGCACCGGACTTGGTGCCATTGGTCGCCGGTGTCGATTCCTTCGTGTCCGACTGGACGTCTCCCATGAGAGCACCCATCCGCGACTCCACAGCCCTGGACTCTCCCGCCTTGCTATGCGTCTCCAACATCAGGCCGTCGACGTCCTCGGCAATTCCCATGCCTTTCCTAGAAGCGCCGTATTTTTGTAGAGCCTTGATGTTCTCCTCTGGCTGTGCGACCCAACCCAGTTCCCCCTCGTCAAACTTGACGGCCACAATCCCGCCATCGAGACTCGACGCGAACAGCGTTTGGCCGTCGGGAGTCCAAGCCAAGTCCGATATGGACTTTCCCGTCAGATCTTGCAGGATGACAACGGGACGAGATGTATTCGTGTTCCAGATGCTCAGGGTTTTGTCCTGGCCGGCCGACGCTATGACCGTCACCAACTGTCCGCCCTGTCCATTGGTAGCTCCGTTGTTCTCAGGCTTGACGGTGTGGAACAGACACGGCGAGAACATGCAGACCTCTGTCGGCGCCTCATGCCCTATCAGGTTTATCTCGCTGTCCCACCGCGCACGCTCGATAATGGCGACGGAGCTAACGGGCCCATTGACCGCGTTCGCCGCCGCGATGTGGTTCCCGTCAGGAGACCAAGAGCATCGACGAAAGTACGTGGTAAGCGGCGAACTCTTGAACGGCGAACTTATGGTAGTCTCGAGGACGAAGTTGTTGACCATGTCGTGTTGGGTCGCGGTAGGAGCGGGGGCGGTGAAGCGAAAGATTTTGATGGTCCTATCATCGCTGGCCGTAGCAAAGAACTTGTTGGCCGGGTCAAAGGTGATGCCCTTGACGTGACTCTGATGGGCAGGGATGGCCTTGAGCTTCTCAAATGTGTAGCCAGACCAAACGACGACCTTGGAGTCAAGACCGACAGAGACAAGAAGCGACGAGTCGACGGACCAGGCGAGGTCCTGGACGTCGTTTTCGTGACCGATCAGCCGCTTGTAGGTTTTCCAGTTCTCGACTGGAGGCGGCTCGTCTGTGCCGAAAGAAGCGGCGGGCGGCCCCTTGTCCAGGTGATAGACGCAAATCAGCTTATCGTCGGCACCGCTGGCGAGGTAGCGGCCATTGGACGAGAAGCGGACGGAGTGAATGGTGCCGAGATGATGGCTCATGTGGCAGAGCTGGCGCGGCTTGGAGGCCGCCGAGTCGCCGACGCCGAGTATGGCCTCTGTAGACCAAATCCTGACGTGTCCATCGCCTCCGGCCGTCGCCAGACGCTTCCCGTCGGGCGAGACGTGACAGCTGTAGACCTCGAAGTCCTTTTGCTCGCCGCTATGGCTGAGCCAGGCGGGCTTGACGATGTGCATCTTCGACTCGAGGTGGCGGGCCACATGGGCTTTCTCGCGTCCGCGAATGCACCGGATTATCGTTACTGGGGTGTTGGGCGCGTCTGCGTCTCGTCTGGGCTCTGATGGAGAGCGCGATGACGCGCGCTGCTGCGCTGGCTGTTGTCTCGTGAATTTGCTCCGTCAAACGGCCCTGGAGGCCAGGTCCCAATGCTCCTACCTAGGCAGGTTGTAGAGGTAGGTTAGAGGTAGGTACTAACAAATCTGATTGGCGCCGGATCAACGTCGGTGCGCACCTACCTACAACCACTACCTACCTGCTGTGTGTTGTCTCTTTCTCAGCCTCGCAAGACCTCTCTTCCTCTCATTCAATATCCCTCTCATCTTGTTGCATGGCAAATGTGTATCCTCTTTGCTGGCTTGAAGTAGGCCATCTTGGCCTCCCCTGCCATATATAGGTATGTACCTACCTGTGAAAGGAAGGACGATTGGCTTTTTTAAGCTCACTCTTGATCGAAAATCATCGATGGATCAGCTTGGTGGAGCTGCTGTGCAACGTATATAAGTATGTACATACAACGTTTCCCGGTAACATTTTCATGTCTTGCACCGGCTTTATGGCACTAGCCCGAGCATCGCAACCCGTTGCCATATATTGTACAGATGACCCTTCATCACGATTTTGCGTGTTGATAAGCCGAATCTCAGCTATATGCCATGTACATATATATGAAACACACGCGAAAAGCTGTTGTACATACATATCTGCTTCTAGAGGTATTATCATGGAAGCTCACGAGCCAGTCAGACCATATATTACATCTTATATGTATGTATATGACTTCATCTCTCAAGTAATTGGACGCTGGCTCATGAGCCATTGTTAATGTTGACATGCTGCATAGCACGGCCAGGAGAGGAAAGTCAGGCAGGCTCTAAAAGACGCGGCATACAGCACAAGTCGATACGCATTCACATATACACATATGTACAGTCTAGAGACGTGCAAGCCATGTTCAGTGAGCAAAGAGAAGAAACAGCGAAGAAGATCCAAATTAGACGGGTTTCGCAATTGGGCTATCAACAGTGAGCGGCGTCTGTCCGGCTTCACATGCCTCATCCAGATCGTGAAGCGCTATGGATGCACAGTCCCCACAGTGCCAAAAGATACCGTAGCAAGTCATGAACACCCATCATCGTTATCGATAACCACCATCACCAATCACCTCAACCACCATCAACTACACCACCACGTCCTCACCCTCTCCAACATCCCACAGGCCGGCCATGTCTCCGCCGCCGCCCGCCGAACCGCGCGTGATCTTCATCCACCCGGACCTCGGCATCGGCGGCGCCGAGCGACTGATAGTCGACGCAGCGGTGGGGCTACAAAAGCGCGGCCACCGGGTGGTCATCTTCACGAACCGGTGCGACGCAGACCACTGCTTCGAAGAATGCCGCGACGGGACGCTCGACGTCCGCGTGCGCGCGGGCTCGCTCTTCCCCTCTTCCGTCTTCAACCGGCTCGCCATCTTCTGCGCCGTCGCGCGTCAGATTCACCTCGTGCTGCAGCTGGTTTTCACGGGCGAGCTCGTCGGTCTGGCTCCGCGCGCGGTGGTGGTCGATCAGCTTTCGGCTTCGCTCCCGCTGCTGCGCTTCTTTTTCCCTCGTCTTCCCATCCTCTTCTACTGTCATTTTCCAGACCTTTTACTCGCACGCGGGAGGGAAGGATCGCTGATCAAGCGTCTTTATCGCATACCCTTTGATCGGCTGGAGCAGTGGAGCATGGCCTTCTCGGACGCCGTCGCCGTAAACTCCCTCTTCACTCGCTCCGTCGTCTGCGCCACCTGGCCCCGTCTCGCCGACGTGGTCGGTATAGATGTCGTTTACCCCTGCGTCGACACGGACCCTGACCCAGCGCCCGAGGACTGGGTCCGGTCCGTCGCCTCGCTCGGGAATCTAGTGCTCAGCATCAACCGGTTCGAGCGCAAAAAGGACATCGCCCTAGCCGTCCGCGCCTTCGCCGCCATCCCAGCCTCGGAAAGAGCCGGCGTCCGCCTCGTTCTCGCCGGTGGCCACGACCGCCGCGTGCCGGAGAACAAAGAATACCACGCCGAGCTGCAATCGCTCGCCGAGTCTCTCGGCCTGTCGCATCACACCGTCACCAACCCAGAGTCAGCCTCCGCCCTGACCTCAACCTTGTCATCATCACCGCAACAACCCCCCCCTCAAGTACTCTTCCTCCTCTCCATCCCCAACGGCCTCAAAGCAGCCCTCCTAGCAACAGCCCGCCTCGTCGTCTACACGCCGACAAACGAACACTTCGGCATCGTCCCCCTCGAAGCCATGCTCGCCGCCTGCCCCGTCCTGGCCGCCGACTCAGGCGGCCCCGTCGAGACGGTCCGCGACGGCGTCACAGGCTGGTTGCGTAACCCGGACGACGTCCCCGCCTGGTCCTCCGCCATGCGCGACGCCCTCTCCCTCTCCGACGCAAAACGCGCCTCAATGGGTGCCTCCGCCGCGAGTCACGTTCGAGCTTCGTTTGGTCGTGACGTCATGGCCCGTCGCCTCGACGAGCTCTTACTCTCTCTTCCCCCCGTCGTCGCCAAGAGGAAGACTTCATCTGCTCGTCTTGCCAATCCCATCAATCTGTGTCTATTGCTCATGTTCTTTCTCTTTGGTACAATCTTGTCTGCCGCCTGTCTGCGCCTAATCAGGAGTTGAACACCCAAACCCACCTTTACCCCTTTTCCCTATCCCTATGCATGTACTCCGCCACATAGATTCGACAACTCTCATAGAGTGAAAAGACAAGTAAGGAGAAGATTACGGCATAATTACCGTCAATATTCTTCTTAAGTTCTATGGATAACCGTCCCACTTCACCCCTGTGACATCAGTTTCCCTCACATTCACATCTTGGCTCATAACATGTATAGCATCATCGTCCAACCTTCATAATAATCCCCCCCTTCTTCCACGCTTGGTTCAATTTCCCAGCCATTGAGGTCGACCTCAAATTCTGTACTATGCGCATGCTCTCCATGTCTCTTTCTGTATCTCCGTCATCTCTCTCATCCCGTCCCCATTCCATCTTCTTCCCTCCCTTCCAAACGTAGCCTATCTTTGCCCGAGGCCTCTGCCCAAGGCATGACATGTATCAAATGGCAATAGTCAGCTCAAGAGGAAAATGAGATGAAGCCTCCGCTCCGTAAAAGGTACACTCGCGATCACCTTCCAGCCAGTGACACCGTCCTTTTCCCCTATTTTTTCCAGATAGATGCAAGTCAAAATCAAAGGCGAGCCGTCCAGGATGGTGAGAGTGCGACGTAGAAACAAACCCGACAGACCGAAAGTGGATAGGCGACACAGGCAAAGACGATGCTTTGCAGCGGAGATGGTGATATCCCCACAACCACCCAGGTGTGATGAATGCGAAGAGTGAAGCATATGACCCAAAAATGTGAAAAATAAAAAAAAAGCGATGGGGAATTGAAACTTTCCCGCTTGCTGATTGTCGTCGTCTCTCATCCTCCGACGGCCAGGCGGCGCGTGGTTGTCATGTCCGCATATTCCAAAGGGTACGCGACATGCATGTCGTCAGTTGGATTGTCTCGTCATCTGCTCATATCTCATCTGTCGTGCGCAAACCAAGGAGTCCGCCTGGTCTGCTATATTTCGAGACATATGTTCAAACAAGTCGCTATGGAACATGAGACGGAGAGCGAGGGTGTTGTGAAGATGGCATCTTCATTGAACAGAGAAAGAAAAATTCAGTAGGAAAAAAAAAAAGGCCCCGTAGATTCCAATTGACGAGGATGTTTGTCAATCGTGAGAAGTCGGAATGCTCGCGTCCTGGACAGGGACCTTCTTAGCCGTCTCCGTGCTGGCCGTGCTTGCACCCGTATCCCGACGCCTGGCCCCGACGGGTCGCACGGGGATCCCTCTGGAGGCGTGCGAAGCCCGTTTACGAGACTGTGCCATGAGAAGGATGCCATCGTCGCTAACGTCGTCATCCTCGTCGCGACTCAGGTGCGACTCGGAAGACGGCGCAGGTCTATTTCCGGGACTTACATTCCCGGTAGGATGCAGATGTAGTGCCAAAGGGCCGCTCTCCATGGCCGGCGGATTCTCGAAAACGTGCTCCAAGGAGAGACGGTGTAAGGGAGCCTTCGCCAACGACGTCGGTGGCGCCGTCAGAGGGTCGTCGGCGTTGAGCCGCGGCGAATGACCATTGACGAAACCGGGTCGTCCCAGTAACTCGCCCTCCATATCGGCCGATACGGAGCTGGCCCCGCTGAGAAGCGCCGGTAGCGAAGGGTCCGACTGGAAGTTGAGCATGTTGTGTACGGCAGCCTTGGCCGATACCTCTTTAACCGCCGGGCTCGTTGGCTCGTCGGGGCTGCTAAGTGGGCTGCACATGGCTTCCATCGATTCGACACTGGACGACTTGATTGTCGTCATTGTAGTATCACGAGAGTGGCCTACAGTACGCGTCCAGTCCCTGGTGCTGGGAGATGGCGGGCAGGGAACGAGGGCCGCGGCTGTGACGGGAACGTCGTTGAACTCGGTCCTGGGCAATATGGCATCCGATGCCGCCGATGCCGAGCCGCCGGGGCCACCTTGGGCTCTCCCACCTTTGGCGTCGGCGCTATTTTCGACCCGATGAGCCGTCCGCGGCCGCTCTTCGACACGCATATGCTGTCTCGAGTGGATGTTGGGAGCCGACTGAGGCTGACCGTGTTGATAGGCGGTGGTGGTGCAAGGGGAGCTCGACAACGGTGACGGCGTCGTGCTGCTGCAGCTGTATTGGGCCCTCTTTAGGTCGATGGACTGCACCGACTTGAGGCGCCTCGGCCCATGAATGCTGCCCGGGGCCACGGTGTTGCTGAGGCCTACCTGGGGCTGCGCTCGTTTGTCTACATTGGCGAATAGGGCTCGGTCTGCCGATCGGGAACCTTCGTCGGCGGCCGTGGGTTCGGGATTACGCAAGTCGCGTTCGGCCAGAAAATCCACGTCCCTCCGGAGCCGTGTCGCTTCGAGCTGTTGGTATCCGGTGCATCGTACCTCGGTCATGGGCGAAACCAACTGCAACAGGCTGGCGCTCCACGAATGGGAATGTCCCATGCGACCGGTCCTTTCCCCGCCGTCAACGGCTGGCGTCTCCCGAGGAGGGATGACGGTGGCGAGATGATTGTAATCGCCACAGCCGGCCCCCGAAGTGGTCGCGGACAGGGGCGGGGCGGGAAAATCCGGCGTCGCAGGTCCCTCCCTGGAGAGGGCGGCAGTGGGGGCGGCGTTGGCTGAGGACAGGAAGTCGGGGAGGCGGAGGCTACCGCGGCGCTCATGAGTAGTGTACAGCGTGGGCGGACCAGTGTTACGGAAGACGCTGTCGCCGCACGTCGAGCTGGCCGCGCTGCTCGCGGCTCGGCGGCGAGACCTGCTGTCACTCCGGTCGACCAGCGGGTGAATCACCTTGCCGACGGCCTTCTTCACGACGGAGCGGGCTCGCTCGATAAAGTTGAGAGGAACAACGGCGAAGGACATGTCTTTTTCGTCGACTTGAATCTTCCTGCCGCACGACGGCCGTGCCGGATCCGTATCGTCGAGCCACCCGACCGGATTAGCGATGCCCTGTACAACCCAGGGGTGGCGCTTGATGTCCCGCAGGCGGATGCGCTTATCCGGGTTTTTGACGAGCATCTGGCGCAGCAGGTCGTACAGGAGATTGTCAACCTCCTCGTACTCGAGGTCGTTGTCGTCTCGGTACGGATGAGCGTTCTGTCGTTTGTAGAGTGACGTGGCCGAGGGCGAGGTCGACGGGTCGACGGGCTTAAGTCGCTTGCGCGAAATGTGCACTTCCTCGTTGGCAATGCAGCGAAACATCTGGAACTCATCCTCGGCCAGGAAGGGGATGCGGGCATAGATGAGGCAGTAGAGGGTGACGCCGAGGGACCAGACGTCGATCTGCTCCGATACCTTGGGCTGCTCCTCGGCATCGATGTCGGTGTAGCACAGTTCGGGGGCGAAAAATGCGGGCGTGCCGACGGTCTTGGCGAGCTCGAGGTCGTCGTCGAAGTCCTTAGCTTCCGATTCGGACACGGTGTCGTCCATCTCGCCATCGCGGATGGGACGGCCGAAGTAGGAAACTCCAAAATCGGAGATCTTAACGCGGTGGTCCCTGGTCCAGAGCAGGTTAGCTGGCTTGATGTCGCGGTGAACGACGCCTTGATAATGTAGGTACTCAAGACCCAAGACGGTGTCGCGAAATGTGGAGCGAGCCTGGTCGAGGGTGAAGCAGGGCACGAAAGAAAAGTCCTCGGCGAAAGGGTCGTAGGCGCGGGGGTTGAAGTCGACCGAGGACATGTGAGAGATGACAGAGTCGGCGACGCTGGACGAGCGTGCGCGGGAGGCAGCGTCGAAGCGTGAGGCGGCGTCGTAGCGAGAGGCGCGGACGGCGGCGTCGAAGGAGGCCGATGCGGCAGTTTGCGGTGCTACGGGCGTCTCCAGATCGGCACTCCAGTCTGACGTGACCCTGTCGAGCTCAGCAAAGGCCGTCGATGATGGCGGCGGCGTAAATTTCGAAGGTGACGTCAGGGAAAGAGATCGCGAGGGCGCCCTCGATGACGGACGGGACACGCGGGGTGAGGTGTTGGCTCCGTCCACGGCCGCCACATCTTCGCGCGAGGGGATGCGCGACCACCGGCCGTCGTCGGCAGCGCCATACTCGACGCTCCAGTAGTCGGAAGGGCCAGCGTAATTTTGGGCGAGTCTGGCCCTTTTGAGTTCCTTGAGAGCTTGACGCCGCTCTAGCATCTGATCGTAGAGCTCCTCCTCAGGGGTCGGGGCATTTCCTCGAGTCTCGCGTTCGATGCGGCGGCGTTCGTACTGGCAAATGTGCGGGAGGCCCTTTTTGCGCCAGACGACCTCGCCGAGCTCGACATGCTCGAGCACCATGTAGATCTTTTTCAGCTCGGGATCGTCGATGATTTCGAGTAAGGAGACAACGTTGGGGTGCCGCATCTTCTTGAGAATGGCAATTTCGCGCTTCGTCTTGTCCTGGGGCGACAGTGCAGTGACGCGGCCGAGGCGACGCTTCTTGGAAAAGCGTGGTATAATCTTGATGGCGACGTTGTCGCCCGTATGGGTGTTGCGAGCGAGTTTGACTTTGCCATGGACGCCGCGGCCGATTTCCTCGATAACCTCGTACTGGTTTATGGATTTTCGGCCGGTGATGACGTCGGAGTCGATGAGAGCTTTGTGCGTCTCGCGGACTCTGTGGTTCTGCAGCGGATGCAGATAGGGGCTGCCCGCTGCCGGAGCCGGCGTGTTGCTCTCGGATATCGAGGTCGGCTGCTGGTGGCGGGAGGGTGAAGAGCCGTAGAGGCCGGGAGACGACATGGGAGTGCTGCTAGCCGTCCTGAGCGGTAGAGCCGACGGCGGAATCGGAGAATTAGCATGAAGCGACAAGGCATGGTGCAGATGCGACGAATCCATCGTGGCGGCATTGACTGAAGGAGCAAAGGTTTATTCGTGGGCGTGTAGGCGTCTCGATCTCGACATGCTGAAGGCTGGCAACTGCCTTGGCAAACGCGTATGTATGTAGACTATCGTTTTTTTCGACTTGAGGCAGAGCGAAAAAAAAGAGTTGGCGAGACGAGAAGGTGAGGTGAAGGAAGCGGGCGGGACTATCGGAGCATAGTACGGATTTTTGTGCGAGCCACCGGGAGGAGGGGGGAGAGAATAGGCGGAAGACGGTGGCGAAGACGGACGATGAGCGAAGAAAGACGATGAACCGAGAAACGAAGCGTGAGAATGTCTTGGGGGACAGACGTATCTGCGGCGAAGAGGAGGAGGGCTGGTCAAGTCGATGATGGTGGTGGTCGAGTGATGGAATTGGAGGAAGGGCGGGGCCAGAAGAGGCAGCCTTTAGGGGGGGGGAGGTGGGAGGGGGGGGGGGGAGAAGGCCTCTCTACTACTCCGTACCTACCTAGCAGGACAGCAGAGGAGAGAGGAGTCGGCCGGTGTAGGTACACCCACTGTACCTCTAGGAACCTGCTAGAGTCTAGCACCAAAATGGTTGCATGTGTGACTGCGAGGGGCCACTGGAGGAGAAAGTACCTGGGTCTGGCCGGGCTTTGCTAGAGAGACACTGTGTGTATCAGTCGCAGACTGTGTGGCTGGGGCGGCGGGCGTGGTGGTGAACCGCGGTGTCGGAGCTGCAGAGACAGTCCGGTTCTCCCACACCGCGCACGGTAGCTAGTCAGGCCTGTGCTCCACCAGCATGTACCTCTCCAGACAGGCCTGCACACCACAAGGCACAAGCACACCCGAGGAGACAGCGCGGGGGGGTGCCAGTGTGGGAGTAGAGATTGGTACATATACCCTGGCTCGCCCGATACCTGACTGAACCGGGCCGACGGACGGACAAGGGAGGTACCATCCAAAGTACCCGTCACCCACCACACCACTTACCTCCCAACGGACAGCCTGACGTCGACGCCTGCTGCTGGCTCGTGCTGGAGTGTGGTGTGCTGCTGGTGGAGCTTGTGGGGCGCCCCCCCCCAGGCCGCATGGACCTCTCGGACATGAGACACATGTCGATACATGGTCAGCGTACCCTCTGCAGGGCCAGAGTTCGCTGCCAGAAAGGTGTAGAGGCGGTAACCCTGGGCATCGGGTACCTGCTGGGCGATGAAAGCCGCAGGGTTCGCCTGTTGCTTGTTTTCTTTCTTTCTTGTTGCTGTTTTCTTTTTCCTTGACCCGGCACAAGTAATGCATATGCATTGCACGTATTCGTACATATTTACATGCTATGGGCGAAAAGGCAGACGTGGCTCTTTTCGGGTTAGTAGACCAGTTTAACTTGCTGTCTTTTCTTTTCCTGCTTATCACCTCCATGCGTAGGGATTTATCAACCTGCTCATTTTTTTTTCTTAGTCCCCGAAAGTAGGTAGGTAAAGAAAGCTTTGTTCAGCCACAACGTCCTCGAGGGCAATGATCATCCACCCAGCGGAGAATGATACATAATACCTACTAATGGGGGCATATCAGATAAAACCCTGTGCTAAAAATACTGACGCTTTCGCACTGTATCTATCCGTACATACATACAGAGCATCTGTTGGACTGTTAGGCATGGTGAAGACTTGCCCCCCGGTTCAGTCCCTGGCGTCGAGCGAAACAGCGCCAAGAAAGTTGCTTATCAGCTGCGTGGCGCCAGTCATTGGCTGCAGCTCTAACCCGCCAAGCCCACCCGTGTGTGGCTGGCGCGCCGCAAGTTCTGCATTGAGGTATCGGAGACTTGAGGCTACTCATCCTGGAGGTGCAAAAGGCGAAGTCTCGGGTACGCACGCCTGAATCCAGACAACAGGTCTCTGGCACCGTCGCTATGTCTGTTTTGTCTGGCCTATTTTCTTCTTATTTTACTCGTTCCTTTTCTCCCTCTACATACCTCTGTTTCTTTCTCTTTATTCGTATGTATGTATGTGTGCATGTGTGCTAATGTACATAGGTACATACGGCTACATGCAGTACTAGAAGCAGGTACCGGAAAGTTTTACTCTCGCCAATGACGCTCCCGCATCGACTTGGACGCTACTGACCTCCTGGCGCGACAGAAGCTTCTGGACTGGCGTCATGCTAGATGTAGTGGCTACTAGGGTACCCTGAGTGGTATCAGTACCGCTAACACTACGAAGTATCCGTACTGGGAGGGGATATGTTTCGCGCGCTGCAACGCCGCCTGCGCCTCCGTCTTTGCCCAACTTTTATTCCTTGCCCTTTTCAGCGACACCATTATTCTTCAGCCGGGTTAGGTAGGTAGGCAGAGAAAATTGAGAAATGAGATGTTGAGCATAATAATGTACATTGACACACATGCATATATACATAAATGCCTACATGAAAAAAATCCCGGCAAGGCATCCGAGGCAGCGGGTGAATTTTTCGCCTCTCCGGGCAGCCCGCGCCGGTCAGATCCCGGGCGATGTCAGCCGGGAATTAATAAGGAGAAATAAGAAGAGGGGGAGGGAATGGGAATCCTTTGGCCCCTCCCCGTGTGTGTGGCACGACGCCTGCGCGCGCGCGCGCGTGTGTGTGTGAGTGTGTGTGCATATATGGACGGATATGTATGTATGTACGGATATGTAGGTAGGTAGGTATGTATAATGTATGTATGTACCTAGGGAGTGAGTGTTGCACAGACTCTTCTCATCTATGTATGTATCCGCGCATACCTACCTACTTACTGTGCTGTTATAGGCCATCGATCGAATAGACGAGGCTCTTGTTAATCTCGTCTCTCTCGATTCCTCCTCTCCTCCTCCCCAACCAGACCGTAGGCAAGAATAGGAAAAAAAAAAGACAAACACCCTGCTCGGACCAGTCATCCTAGGCAACCAGGCGTTTGGGACCCTGTTGACTCGAGCATTATTATCAGAGCGGGCCGTGCCGAACTGTCCGTAGAGGTAGGCAGGCGTTCGTGAGGAGTCATCATCATATCATGATGACGATGTGGCCTGCTAAGCATAGATGTCGTGTACGTATAAACCCATGTCGAATACGAATACGCATAGCATGGTGCGCTGATTTATCGCCTTGCCTCCCCCCCCCCCCCCCGAGCCGGACGAGGTCATCGTGAAGAGACAATTGAGCCGAGCGCAAAGGAAAAAGTGACCCGTCACCTACATAGGTAGTCTTTCAATAGCATTGCATGTGCGTCTGTATCCGTACATGCACGCATACATACATATGTACATACCACGCACGGCCTTTGCCCAGCAACCCCCCTCCCCCTCTCACCCCGGCTCGAGCCCATTGGATCGAGCCCGCCGCTCATGAGACTGCCCAGACAGGATGCTACGAAAAAAGGGCGAGATGCGACCTTGCGCACCACATCTTTCCCAGGTCCCCAGTAGGACCGATGGGCGCGCCCAGCCGACCGGAGCCGAAAAGGCTTGTGCAAGGCAAACAGGGGGGGGGGGGGGGGGGGGGGAGAGGGGGGGGGGGGGGTTTTTTGCTTTCACTTATGTATTTAGGCTTGGATATCCCACACACCCACTGTAGGTATGT
>PDHQ01000287.1:0-43415 GCA_003339415.1 Ophiocordyceps camponoti-saundersi (nom. inval.) | reverse complement strand
TTATTAATAATATAAATATATTATTAATAATATAAATATATTATTAATAATATAAATATATTATTAATAATATAAATATATTATTAATAATATAAATATATTATTAATAATATAAATATTAGTAATAAATAATATATTTTATAAACTCTAAACTTATAGTAACGCGGATATAAACTTTTTATTTTTATATTATAAGTAGATTTTACTCCCTTTATTATTTTATAATAATAGCTAGCTGCGCTTAAAATAACTCCTAAGAGGAGGGTAACGCTATATAAGTTAATTATAACTATAAAAATTTTTTACCTAAAATATAGCTTTACTTTAAATTATAATAATCTTAAACCTAAGAGTTTATTATATTTATTACCTTATTAGAAGCTAAAGTAAATATTAATAAAATTATTTTAAGAGATATTTTTATCTTTATATAAGTAATTATTAAATAAGTAGCGGAGTTTAAAAAAGTCTAAAAAGGTACCCCCTTTACTCTAACTCTATTAGTTAGTAATATCTCCTTAGCTATTATAGCCGTAGTTTCCTCTTTTTTCTATAGCTTAGGGGGAAGCAGAACTTCTCTAATATAAGCTATAATTATAGCTAAAGCGCTAAAAAAAACTATTAAAAAGTAAATTATTTAGCGATATAAATAATAGCTTATAATTTATTTTAATTTTATAGCTACTCCGCTCTAAGTTTAAAATTTAAAGGTAATTATAATAAATATTAACTATAAACTTTATAAGTAAAGCTAAGCTTTTATAATAAGGAAATTACTTAGCGGCGATATTATAATAATATTTTAAAATATTATTTATAAGCTTTAATTTAATTTAAAATAGCTTTATATTATTTTTAAAGAAAAAGTATACTTAACTAATAAAGGTTATACTCTTATTATAAAAAAATATTAGCGTAAGCTTTATAGTAAGGTAATAAGGAAGCTTTTTATAAGAAGATTAAGTTATTAAATAAGGTTTTAATAATATAATTATATACGAAAAAAATATTATTTTAAGATTTAGCGGAGCTTTTTAATAATTATTATTAATAATATAGCAGATATAAACTAAATTTATAATAAAGGTATAATAATATAAATAGAGATTTTTAATACTAAACTATATATAATAAAAGTTTAATTTTAATAATATTTTAAATATTATTAACTTAAATATATTATTAAATATTATATAATAAAGCTATAATATAATAAATATTTTACCGCTTTATATATAAAAAGTAAATCCGCTTACCTTATAGCTTATAAAAAAAGATTATATTATTACTTTTTTTATTAAGGGTTTTACCTTAAGTAAAGTTAACTTTATTTTAAGATAAGAGTAATATAAGACTAAGCGAAGAATATATATATTACTTAATTTTAAAAGTTTATAAACTAAAACTCTATATATATTACCCCTCCTCCTTTTTTTTTAGCGTTAATTAGAAACTAGTAATAGCTAAGGCGGAAATACTAAAAAGTAAGTATAATAATACCTTCTCCTTTAACTTTAACTTTATATTTATCTATAGCTTTACTATAATAATTTAGCTATTTTTTAAAATTAGCTATTATAAAGTCTATTAGAAAATAATAAAACTTTTATATATTCCTAAGCTACGCTAATAAGGCCTTAATAGATTAAATTATTAAAGCTTTTTTAATTAAATATAAGGATTTAGTTTATAGTAATAATAATAGCTAAAAGGATAAGTAAGCTATCTAGATTTTAAATTAAACTTAGTTTATATATATTTTTATTACCGTAAAGTTTACTTTAGGGGAAATATAAGCTTTTAAATTATTAGTTAATACTTAACTTATTAAATATATAAAGTGCTAGGTATAGGCGGGGTCTAACTTAAAGTTAAGGTAATACTTAAGGGGAGGGTTTTACTTTAAGTTCTCCGGTTTTTCGCCCTTTTAAAATATATATAAAATAGTTTTAAGCTATATAAGGTATACTAGTATATAATTTATTTATTTATTTAATAATATAAATATATATTAAGCTATATTTATTTTTTATTACTTTATTTACTTTATAGCTAATATTAATAGCTAATAATTTCTTATTATATAATATATAATTCTAAGCTTTATTTAAAACTTAATCTTTAATTTACTTTAAATAATATATAATAATATTTTATTATATTTTAGTAAGTAGGAGATTATAATATATTTTATTTATAATATAATTATTTTCTATTTAAAGTTTAAGTAAATTATTTACTTTATTATAGCTATCTTTAGTTTTATCTTTATAACTTTTATTTATTATAAATCTTAGTAGTAAATTAATTATTTCTTTCTTACTATTAGCTTATAAATTATTTTTTATATTTTATATATTAAGATCTTTATTATAGCTATTACCTCTTCCTTACTCTTAAAAGTGTTAGATTTAATTAACTTTAATAATAAAAAGAAAGTAAATATTTTACCTTTTTATTATAATAATTATAACTATTATATTTAGGTTTCATAGTAGCTTAATAAGTTTTTACTTTTTTTACTTTAAAAAGTATTTTATAATATACTTTATAAATACCTTTTTAAGGTTTATAAATAAACTACTATCTTAATAAATATAAAGTAAATTTATTTAAGCTTATTATTTATAGCTACTCTTATTTTACTTATTAAAAAGCTAAGTAATAAGTAATATTTTTATATTAACTATTATACTTTAAATAAAGTAATAAAAAGAAACTACTATTTTTTTTACTTGTTAAAAATATATTTTATAGCCTTTTTAATACTTATTAATTTATAAAATTTAATATTAAAAAGGTCTTATTATAGCGATTATAAAAATAAGCGAAAATAAAGTTATAATTAAAGCTATTAAGAAGAAGAAAGAGAGGGGGAAAAAGCCCCCCTTCTAAGCTAACTATATACCCCGCGTAATAACTAAGCGCTATTAAAAAGACCTAAATATATCCGCTATAATCCCCCTTAATTAGCTATAATTAGTTATAAACTAATCCTTTATATAGCCTCTTTTTTAAGCTAGCTAAGAAAGTAAAAGTATAAGATAGAAGAGTTATATATTATTATACTAGCTAAATACTCTATATAGTTCTTAGCTAATTACCTAATAACTTTTATAAAGATAAAAATAAAAGGGTAAAAAAGCTTTTTTATAACTTAGGGAATTTAACTCTAATCCTTATAAGGAAGATTCTAATAAGCTTAAAATTATAATAATACTTAAAATAGAAAAAGGTAAATTTATATATTAATAATAAAAAACTTACTTTTATAATTAATATATTAGATTAGGTAATATTATATTAGTTATAAAAAGCTTAAAAAGTAATTTATATTATAATAAATAATAAAGCTAGCTAAATACTTCTTATTATATATTATTAGCGTTAGTTTATAAGCTAAAGTATAATATAATTAATATATATATTTATTTATAAATTTATATACTTAAGTTATATATAAACTATTTTTATATAAGGTAATATAATAAGGCTAGAAATAACATAAGCTATAATATTTAATATATATATATATCTTTTTTACTTATTATTCCTTTAATTAAAATATTTTAAATTTATATTTAAATTTCCCGCTTTACTTTTAATAAGCCTTAACCTTAATACCCCTTTTTACTTATAAAGTTTTAGATAATTATATTTAAAATAACTAATTTAATTATAATAATAATAATACTATTACTTAATAGCGCTTAAGAAATAAAAAGTTATAAATATAATATTTATTATATTAGCTATAAAAGGTAATAATAAATAAACTAATATATTAGGTATATTCCTTATTATAAAATAGCCTTAAAAGAGCTAGGTAAGTAAGGAAGGTTTTAAAATCGGTACGTACCCTTAGCACGTGACCCGGCACGTGACCTTATAGGTATATTTAAAAAGCTAGTTTTCTTTCTTCTTTCTTCTCTTCTTTTTCTTCTTCTTTTTTAGTTATATATATAAGCTTTAATTCCCCTTATAAGGTAGTGGAATTATAAGCTTTATATAGCCCCTAGCCTAGCTAGGATGTTTAAATTAAATCTTTTTCCCCTTTTAGGACCTTTAGCTCCTTCTTCCTTTTTATTTTTATTATTCTTAAAATTAAATACTTTATTAAAGCCTTAAAAGAAGCAAATAAAAGCCGCGTATATTATAAGTTAGTTTTTATAACCTAAACGCTCTTATAGCTCTTTATATAGCTTAGTTAAAAGTAAAATAATCTTAATATAATTAAACTAATATAATAGTTTAGCTTTAAAAAGGGTATATTTTTACTTTTTAATATATTCTCTAAGAGGCTTTAATAGCTTTTAATATATCTTAATTAAGGAAAAACTTATTTAGCGCTTTTTATAACTCTTTCTAAAAAGCTTAGAGATATATATTAAAAAGGTATTAAGCTAAAAAGAAAAATTTATAGCTATAATATTATATAGGAAAAATATTTATTTAAAAGTATTAAGATAAGAAAAAATATAATAAAACTAAAACTTAAGCTTTCTAATTAAAGCTTTATTAATTATAAATTTAATATATATAATAGCTAAGTAAGAATTAAAGCTAAAATAAGCTATAAATAGCTTTAATATAAGTAAAATTTAATAATATTTTATATTAAAATCTTATTTTTAAATTTAGTTAATAATAAAAAAAGCTTTAGTTAATATAAAAGTCTTATTATAATAATTATAAAAAAAGTTAAAATAAAGTTATAATTAAAGCTATTAAGAAGAAAAAGAAGAGAGAAAAGAAGCCCCTCTTTTAAGCTAACTATATACTCCGCGCGATAACTAAGCGCTATTAGGAAAACTTAAATATATCTATTATAATCCCCCCTATCTAGCTATAATTAGTTATAAACTAATCTCTTATAATATTTATATTACCTTTTATAAGCTTAATATTATAAAAAGTTATAAATATTTTATAAAAGTAATTAATAAAGTAAGCTAAAGTAAAGTTATAACTAAAGTTATTAAGGAAAGGAAAGAGAGATAATATAAGACGTTTAATAGTACTTCTATAAATCGCTTAACTTTTTATAATATTTTACTAAGATTTCTCTTAAGAATTTTACTTAGATTTCTCTTAAAAACTTTATTACCTTTATACTTTGAAAATTACCTGGATTTTTATTTAAGATTTCTCTTTAATTACTTTTAAGATTTTACTAAAAGTTTTAACTAGATTTAATATTAAAATATATTTTTAGAAATTTTTAGACTTTATAAAGAAATCCCCGCGCGCTAGGAAATTACTATATATTAGGAAATCTTTATTTTACTAATATATATAAGAATTACTTTAAAATCCTTTTAAGTAAATATTTTTAAGATTATATTAAGAAATCTTCCTTACGCTTTTAGCTATATAATTAGCTTAATATTCTTTTAAGTAATAATTTAAATTTTCTTATAATTATATTTTTAATTTTTAAAAACTTATATTTATTTTTATTTTTTATATAATAGCTAATTTATAACTTTTCTATTAATAGCTAGCTTATCTCCCTTATTTATATATTATATTTAATAGCTAGTTTAATATATATAATTATTAGTAAATTATATATATAAGCGTATATTAACTAATAATAATTTTATATCTTACTAACTTATAAATCTTTAGTTATTAAGCTAGTAAATTAGATAAAAATTATTTTTTATTAATAAGCCTTATAAGTATAAATATTTAGCTTAGAAAAAAGCTTTATTATATTTATTAAATAACTCTAGCTATATATTATCTCTTTACTTTTAAATTACTTAACTTAATTAAGGAAAAAAGGATAGCTAAAAGGGAAAAAGCTTATATTTTTAATATTTATAAGTAAATAAAAGTAAAGTATCTTTTTAAAGAAAAATACTTTATTTTATAATATAAGGAAATTAAACTAATTAAGAAATATTTACTTTATAAAAATAATCTTTAAAAAACTAAGTTATTATTAGCTATTAATTATTTCTTAAATAACCTTCTTATAATTAATAATTATAATTAACTTTATAATAAAATTAATTATTTTTAATATATTTTTAAAAAAAACTCTTTACTTACTTAGTATATTTTTTAAAAATTAACATCCCCTTATTTAAGAATATTTTTAAACTATAAATAATAAAAATAAAAAGCTAGCTATATTAACTAAAGGAAATAAGGAAACCGAATCCTTTTTATAAATTAAAAAAAGTAAAGATATCTTTTAATAAATAATTTTAACTTTAAAAAAACCGCTAACTTCTCTTTTAAAAAATATATTAATAAAAAGGTATTTTCCTAATTTACTTTAACTTTTATATATTCTATAAACTCTACGCTTATAATAATATAAATATAGACTTTTTATTCTTATATTATAAGCAGACTCCGCTCCCTTTATTATTATATAATAATAATAAGCTATATTAAAAATAACTTTAAAAAAAGTAATATTATATAAGTTAATTAAAACTATAAAAATTCTTTATTTAGAATATAGCTTTACTTTAGATTATAATAATCTTAAACTTAAAAATTTATTATACTTATTATTTTATTAAAAGCTAAGGTAAATATTAATAAGATTATTTTAAAAAATATTTTTATTTTTATATAAGTAATTATTAAATAAATAGCGGAGTTTAAGAAGGTTTAAGAAAGCGCCCACCTTACTCTAACTTTATTAGTTAATAATATTTTCTTAGCTATTATAATTATAGTTTCTTTTTTATATAACTTTAAGGGAAATAGAATTTTTTTAATATATGCTATAATTATAGCTAAAGCGTTAGAAAAGATTATTATAAAATAAGTTTCTAAGTAATATAAATAATAGCTTATAATTTATTTTAACTTTATTATTATTTTATTTTAAATTTAAACTTTTAAGGTAATTATAATAAATATTAATTATAAATTTTAAAAATAAAGCTAAGCTTTTATAATAAGGAAATTACCTAATAATAATATTATAATAATATTTTAAAATATTATTTATAAGCTTTAATCTATTTAAAAATAACTTAAGATTATTTTTAAAAAAATATATTTAATTAATAAAGGTTATATTTTTATTATAAAAAAAGTATTAATATAAGCTTTATAATAAAATAATAAAAAAGCTTTTTAAAAAAAATTAAGTTTTTAAATAAGGTTTTAATAAGATAATTATATATAAAGAAATATTATTTATAAACTTATTATAGTTTCTTAATAATTATTATTAATAATATAATAAATATAAACTAATTTTATAATAAAAATATAATAATATAAGTAAAGATTTTTAATACTAAGTTATATATATTAAAAGTCTAACCTTAATAATATTTTAAATATTACTAATTTTAATATATTACTAAATATTATATAATAAAGCTATAATATAATAAATATTTTATTATTTTATATATAAAAAGTAAGTTTATTTATTTTATAGCTTATAAGAAAAGATTATATTATTACCTTTTTTATTAAAAGTTTTACCTTAAGTAAAATTAACTTTATTTTAAAATAAGAGTAATATAATAATAATAATAATAATATTTATATACTAATATATTATATATAGCTTAAAACTATCTTATATATATTCTAAGAGGGGGAAAAACTAGAAAGCTAAAAGTAAAACCCTCCCCTTTAGCGTTACCTTAGCTTTAAGTTAGACCCCGCCCGTACTTAATATTTTATATATATAATAAGTTAAATATTAACTAATAATTTAAAAGCTAATATTTCCCCTAAAACGGACTTTATAGTAGTAAAAGTACGCGTAAACTAAGTTTAATATAAAGTTTATATAGCTTACTTATCCTCCTAGCTATTATTATCGCTATAAATTAAATCTTTATATTTAATTAAAATAGCTTTAATAATTTAATTAATTAAGGCCTTATTAGCGTAGCTTAAGTATATATAAAAGTTTTATTATTATATAATAAACCTTATAATAGCTAATTTTAAGAAATAGCTAAATTATTATAATAAAGCTATAAATAAGTATAAAGTTAAAGTTAAAGGAGGAGGTATTATTATATTCGCTTTTTAATATTTTTACCTTAGCTATTACTAATTTCTAATTAGCGCCGGAGGGGGAGAAAGGGCAGTATATATAAAATTTTAATTTATAAATTTTTAAAGTTAAGTAGCGTATATATTTTTCGCTTAGTTTTATACCGCTCTTATTTTAAGGTAAAATTAACTTTATTTAAAATAAAATTTTTAATAGAAAGAGTAATAATATAATTTTTTCTTATAAGCTATAAAGTAAGTAAACTTACTTTTTATATATAAAGCGGTAAAATATTTATTATATTATAGCTTTATTATATAATATTTAATAGTATATTTAAGTTAATAATATTTAAAATATTATTTAAATTAAACTTTTAGTATATATAGTTTAATATTAAAATTTTTTACTTATATTATTATATTTTTATTATAAATTTAATTTATATTTATTACGCTATTAATAATAATTATTAAGGAATTTTACTAAGTTTTAAAATAATATTTTTTATATATAGTTATATTATTAAAACTTTATTTAATAACTTAATTATTTTCTAAAAAGCTTCCTTATTATTTTATTATAAAGCTTATATTAATACCTTTTTTATAATAAAAGTATAACCTTTACTAATTAAATATACCTTTTCTCTAAAAGTAATATAAAGCTATTTTAAATTAAACTAAAGCTTATAAATAGTATTTTAGAATATTACCGTAATATTATTATTAAGTAATTTTCTTATTATAAAATCTTAGCTTTATTTCTAAAATCTATAATTAATATTTATTTTAATTATTATAAAGCTTTAAATTTAAAGTAAAGTAATAATAAAGTTAAAGTAAGTTATAAGCTATCGCTTATATTACTTAAGAACTTACTTTTTAATAATCTTTTTTAGCGCTTTAGCTATAATTATAGCTTATATCGAAGGAGTTTCGCTCCCTTTAAAGCTATAAAAAAGATAGGAAATTATAGCTATAATAGCTAAAAAGATATTACTAACTAATAAAGTTAAAGTAAAGGGGGCGCCTCCTTAAGCTTTCTTAAACTCCGCTATTTATTTAATAATTACTTATATAAAGATAAAAATATTTTCTAAAATAATCTTATTAATATTTACCTTAGCTTTTAATAAAGTAATAAATATAATAAACTTTTAAGTTTATAGCTATTATAATTTAAAGTAAAGTTATATATAAAGTAAAAAATTTTCGCGGTTATAATTAACTTATATAGCGTTACCCTCCTTTTTAAAGTTACTCTAAGCGTAGCTTACTATTATTATAAAGTAATAAAGGGAGCAAAGTTTACTTATAATATAAAAATAAAAAGTTTATATCTATATTACTATAAGCGTAAAGTTTATAAAATATATAAAAGTTATAATAAGAGTAATATAAGATTAAGTAAAAAATATATATATTTTCTAATTTTAAAAGTTTATAAATTAAAATTTTATATATATTACCTCTCCTCCCTTTTTAATAATAATTAAAGTTTAGTAATAATAAAAGTAAAAATACTAAATATAAAGGTTTTATTATAGCGATTATAGAAATAAGCTAAAGTAAAGTTATAATTAAAGCTATTAAGAAAAAGAAAAGAAAGAGAGAGAAGCCCTCCTCCTAAGCTAGCTATATACTTTACGCGATAACTAAGCGCTATTAAAAAGACTTAAATATATCCGCTATAAACCCCCTTATTTAGCTATAATTAATTATAAACTAATTCCTTATATAGCCCCCTTCTTAGGCCTGCTAAGAAAGTAAGAGCGTAAAATAGAAAAGTTATATATTATTATACTAGCCGAACGCTCTATATAATCCCTAGCTAATAGCCTAATAGCCTCCGTAAAGATAAGGATAAGAGGGTAGAAAGGCTCCTTAATAGCTTAAGGATTTAAACCCTAATCTTTATAAGGAAGATTCTAATAAGCTTAGAATCGTAATACTGCTTAAAGTAAGGAAAGATAAACTTATATACTAGTAATAAAACTTACTTATATAGCTAGCATATTAGACTAGGTAGCACTATACTAGTTATAAGAAGCTTAGAGGATAACCCGTAATATAGTAAATAGTAAAGCTAGCTTAATACTTATCGCTATATACTACTAGCGCTAGTTTATAAGCTAGGGCGTAATATAAGTTATAACTATAGTATATACTTATTAATAAATCCGCAAACTTAAAATAAGCGCGAACTATTTATATATAAAGTAATATATTAAGGCTAGAAATTACTTAAGCTATAATATCTAGCGCGTATATGCCCCTCTTTACTTATTATCTCTTTAATTAAAATATTTTAAATCTGCCCCTAGCTACCTCGCTCCGCCTCTAATAAGCCTTAACCTTAATACCCCTATCTATTTATAAAGCTTTAGATAATTACGCTTAAAATAACTAATTTAATTATAATAATAATAACGCTATCGCTTAGTAGCGCTTAAAAGGCGAGAAATAAAAAAATAATATTTATTAAGTTAGCTATAAGGGGGGGCGGTAAATTAACTAGCGCGTTAAGAATATTCCTAAAATTAAATATTTTATTAAAGCCTCGGAGAAGGCTAGCGAAGGCTATATATATTATAAGCTAGTTTTTATAATCTAAGCGCTTTTATAGCTCCTTATATAGCTTAGATAAAAGCAAAATAATCTTAGTATAGTTAGACTAATATAATAGCTTAGCTTTAAAAAAGGTATATTCTTACCTTATAACGTATTCTCTAAGGGGCTTTAATAGCCCTTAATATATTCTAACTAAGTAAAAACTTACGCGGCGCTCCTTATAACTTTCTCTAAAAAGCTTAAAAATATACGCTAAAAAGATATTAAGCTAAAAAGAAAAATTTATAGCCGTAATAATATATAAAAGGAATATCTACTAGAAAATACTAAGATAAGAAAAAATATAATAAAACTAAGCCTTAGGCTCCTTAATTATAGCTCCGTTAATTTTTAATTTAGTATATATAGCGGCTAGCTAAGAATTAAAGCTAAAATAAGCTAAGAGCGGCTTTAATATAAGTAAAATTTAATAGTATTTTATATTAAAATCTTACTCTTATATTTAATTAGCGGTAAGAGGAGCTTTAATTAATATAAAGGTCTTATTATAATAACTATAGAAATAAGCTAAAGTAGAGTTATAATTAAGGCTATTAAGAAGAAAAAAGAAAGGAGAGAAAAGCCCTCCTTATAAGCTAGCTATATACCTCGCGTAATAACTAAGCGCTATTAGAAAGACCTAAATATATCCGCTATAAACCCCCTTATCTAGCTATAATTAGTTATAAACTAATCCTTTATATTAAAAAGTAAATATAATAATACTTCCCTTAACTTTTTCTTTAAACTTATTTATAGCTTTATTATAATAATTTAGCTATTTTTTAAAATTAGCTATTATAAGGTTTATTATAAAATAATAAAACTTTTATATATTTTTTATTTATATTAATAAAGCTTTAATTAATTAAATTATTAAAATTACTTAAATTAATTATAAAAACTTAATTTATAATAATAATAATAGCTAAAAAGATAAGTAAGCTATTTAAACTTTATATTAAGCTTAGTTTATATATACTTTTATTACCGCGGAGTTTATTATAAAGGAAATATTAACTTTTTAATTATTAATTATTACTTAACTTATTAAATAAATAAAATATTAAGTATAAATAAGTTTTAACTTAAAGCTAAAGTAATATTTAAAAAAGGGTTTTACCTTAAGTTTTTTAATTTTTCCCTTTTTTAAAATATATATAAGATAGTTTTAAGCTATATAAAGTATATTAGTATATTAATATTATTATTATTATTATTATCTTAATATACTTACTTTATTACGAATAAAATAACTTTTTTTAAAAGTTATTAAAAAAAATAAAAATAATTAATAAAATATTAAAATTATATAGCTTTAAATTTAGTAAATTATTAAAAGATAAATTAAATTCTAATATTAATTTTTATATATATTTTAAATAAACCTTAAAATAGCTTTTAAAATAATAAGTTAAGCTATATATTAAAAATATTAGCTAATTTAAGCTTATTAGCGTTTTTAATATTACTTTTATTTAAATTAAAAAAATTATTATTTATTAAAATATTAATTTATTTATAAATACTTTTTAAAAAGTTATAGCTTAAAATTTAAATTATATTTATAAGCTAAGACTTTTAATAAATTTTAATTAAACTTTTATATATTTTACGGATTCCGCGCTTATAATAATATAAATATAAACTTTTTATTCTTATATTATAAGTAAACTCCGCTTCTTTTATTACTTTATAATAATAGCTAGCTATACTTAAAGTAACTTTAAGAGGAAGGGCAACGTTATATAAGTTAATTATAACCGCGAAAGTTTTTTACTTAAAATATAGCTTTACTCCGAATTATAATAATCTTAAACTTTAAAGTTTATTATATTTATTACCTTTTTAAAAGCTAAAGTAAATATTAATAAGATTATTTCGAAAGATATTTTTATTTTTATATAAGTAATTATTAAATAAATAGCGAAGTTTAAGAGGGTTTAAAAAGGTGCCCCCTTTACTCTAACTTTATTAATTAGTAATATCTCCTTAGCTATTACGGCTATAATTTCCTTTTTTTTATAGCTTTAAGGGGAGCGGAATTTTTTTAATATAAGCTATAATTATAGCTAAAGCGTTAAAGAAAATTATTAAAAAATAAGTTTTTAATAATATAAATAATAGCTTATAATTTATTTTAACTTTATAGCTACTCCGCTTTAAATTTAAAGCTTTAAAATAATTATAATAAATATTAACTATAAACTTTATAAGTAAAGCTAAGCTTTTATAATAAGGAAATTACTTAATAGCTATATTATAGTAATATTCTAAAATATTATTTATAAGCTTTAATTTAATTTAACATAGCTTTATATTATTTTTAAAGAAAAGGTATACTTAATTAGCGGAGGTTATATTTTTATTATAAAAAAAGTACTAATATAAGCTTTATAATAAGGTAATAAGGAAGCTTTTTAGAAAAAAATTAAATTATTAAATAAAGTTTTAGTAATATAATTATATATATAAAAATATTATTTTAAAACTTAGTAAAGTTCCTTAATAGTTATTATTAATAGTATAGTAAATATAATTTAAATTTATAATAAAAGTATAATAATATAAGCAAAGATTTTTAATACTAAATTATATATATTAAAAGTTTAACCTTAATAATATTTTAAATATTATTAATTTAAATATATTACTAAATATTATATAGTAAGGCTATAATATAATAAATATTTAACCGCTTTATATATAAAAAGTAAATTTACTTATTTTATAGCTTATAAGAAAAAACTATATTATTACCTTTTTTATTAAGGGTTTTATTTTAAAAAAAGTTAACTTTATTTTAAAATAAGAGTAGTATAAGATTAGGCGAAAAATATATATATTTTTTAATTTTAAAAGTTTATAAACTAAAGCTTTATATATATTACTCTTCCCCCCCCTCCGGCGCTAATTAGAAATTAATAATAGCTAAGGTAGAAACGCTAAAAAGCGAATATAATAATACCCCCTCCTCTAACTATAACTCCGCACTTATTTATAGCTTCGCTATAATAATCTAGCCGCTTTTTAAAACTAGCTATTATAAAGTTTATTTTAAAATAATAGAATTTTTATATATAGTTAAGCTACGCTAATAAGGCCTTAATAGATTAGATTATTAAGGCTATTTTAATTAAATATAAGTATTTAGTTTATAGCGATAATAATAGCTAGAAAAATAAGTAAGCTATACGGACTCTATACTAGACTTAGTTTACGCGTACTTTTATTACCGTAAAATCCGCTTTAGGGGAAATATTAGCTTTTAAATTACTAGTTAATACTTAACTTATTAAATATATAAAATACTAGGTGCGGATAAGGTTTAACTTAAAGCTAAGGTAACGCTTAAGAGGAGGGTTTTACTCTAAGTTTTTTAGTTTTTCCCCTTTTTAGAATATATATAAAATAGTTCTAAGCTATATAAGGTATACTAGTAAATAAATTATTATTATTATTTATAAGCTAGCGTAATTTTTTTCTTTTTTACTTAAAAAGTATATAATAAAATAATGTTTTAAAAATCTTAATTTTTAAATATATTTAAAACTTACTTTACTTAATATAAAAATTATAATAATAATTTTAATATACTAATATACTTTATATAACTTAGAACTATCTTATATATATTTTAAAAAAAGGAAAAATTAGAAAACTAAGAGTAAAACCTTTCTTTTAAGTATTACTTTAGCTTTAAGTTAAACCTAGTTTATACCTAATACTTTATATATTTAATAAGTTAAGTAATAATAAATAATTAAAAAGCTAATATTTCCCTTAAAGCGGACATTATAATAATAAAAGTATATATAAATTAAATCTAATATAAAGTTTATATAATTTACTTATTCTCTTAGCTATTATTATCGCTATAAACTAAATTTTTATAATTAATTAAAATAGCTTTAATAATCTAATTAATTAAAGCCTTATTAATATAGCTAAGAAATATATAAAGGTTTTATTATTTTATAATAAATCTTATAATAACTAATTTTAAAAAATAGCTAAATTATTATAATAAAGCTGCGGATAAGTTTAGAGAAAAGGTTAAGAGAGGTATTATTATATTCGCTTTTTAATATTTCCGCCCTTATTATTATTAATCTCTAATTAATATTAAGGGGAGAGAAAAGAAAATATATATAGAATTCTAATTTATAAACTTTTAAAATAGGAAATATATATATTTTTCGCTTAATTTTATATTACTTTTATCTTAAGGTAAAGTTAACTTTATTTAAAATAAAACCTTTAATAAAGAAAATAATAATATAATCTTTTTCTATAAGCTATAAAATAAGTAAACTCGCCCTTTATATATAAAATAATAAAATATTTATTATATTATAGCTTTACTATATAATATTTAGTAATATATTTAAATTAGTAATATTTAAAATATTACTAAAGTTAAATTTTTAATATATATTATAAAAGTTTTACACTTTTTAATATCTATAAAAAGCTAACTTTATTAATATAGAATAACTTAAAAAGTTCTAAGGTATATATAATATATATATTTAAAGTTATAGTTTATATATAGCCTACGCTTATCCCGCGCGCGGCGCTAACTAATTATATATATTTATATATACCCCGCGCTTATTATATATGCGGACTTAACTAAGCACCCCTTATATAACTTAGCTATCCGAGCGTAGCTTAAATTCTTTATATACCCTGCCGCCTTAGGAAAAAAGTATTTCCTAACGTAGTATATATATATATATATAATATAAGGTATAAGTTAAAATACCCCTTATATAGAAAATTTTTCTTCCTCCTCTTTTTTTTCTCCTTAAGCTAGTAATATTATTTTTCCTTACTAAGTAATTCTTTTCTCTAAGCCTTATACTTTATTATTTTACTATTATATTCTTATAATTTTTTTTATTATTATTCTTTACTAAGCTTTCTATATTTATTAAGTTATTATCTCGCCGCTTTAATATATTATTTAGTTAGCTATAATTACTATTTTATAAAATAAGCGGATATATTATAAAAAGATATTTAGATAATAAAAGCGTTATTATATAATAAAAAATAAAATATTTATATATTTTTTATATTTAGGACTTTTATAATAGCTATAATATTAATTATTAATATAGTTATAAGGCGGCTTATAAGGCGTATAAATAGCAGCGAAAAAAATACTTTTAGGAAAAATACCTTTTTACTATAAATATATACTTATAGCAAGCTATCTATAACTTATAGATAATAATTAAGGAAAAATAAGCTATTACCTTACCTGCTTACTCTTACGCTAAAAAAGTCCTTAGCTAGTATACTTAGCTTATATTAAAGTTTCTTACTCGCGTTAATTACTTATAAACTATACTAGCCGCTATTTATATTATATTATACCTAGTAATTAATCTTTACGCCTTCTTTATACTTAAATAATAATAGTCCTTTACGCTTATCCCCGCCGCTAGTAATATAATCGCTATACCCGCCTTATATACCTTCACTTACTATATATCTTTAGTAGTAATATAATATTAATTAATTTACGCTTATATATATAATTTACTAGTAGGCGTATATACTAAGCTAGCTACTAAATATAATATATAAAAGAGGGAGATAAGCTAGCTACTAATTATAAAATTATAGAAAAGCTATTTTAAAAAGTATAAATATAAGTAAAAGTCTTTTAAGAATTAAAATAATAACTATAAATAAATCTAATTTATTACTTAAAGGAATACTAAGCTAATTATATAGCTAGGAGCTTAAGGAAGATTTCCTAATCTAATCTTAAAAATATTTACTTAAGGGTATTTTACGGTAATTTTTATATATATTAGTAAAACGGAGATTTCCTAATACGCGGTAATTTCCTAATATATAGAGATTTCCTAGTAAAATCTAAAGATTTCTAAAAATATACTTTAATATTAAATCTAGTAAAAAATCTTAGTAAAATCTTAAGAGTTATTATAGAGAAATTTTAAAAGGAAATCTTAGTAATTTCTTAAGCGTAAAAATAATAAAATTTCTAAGGGAAATCTAAGTAAAATCTTAAAGGGGAAATCTAAAAAAAATATTATAAAAAGTTAAGTAATTTATAAGGGTATTATTATATATCTTATATTAACTCCTTAAGCTAGAAAAATTCTAATAGCTTTATTAACTCCTTATATTATTTTAAAAATTATTATTATATTTAAAAGCTTTTTTATATTAACTTTAATAATTATATTTTATTATAAATTAAGATATATTATTAAGAATCTATATATAAAGAACTAAATTAATTTATATAAAGTAGGAAAAAAATTAAAAAATAAAATAAGAATAATAAAATAAAATTATAATATATATTAAATATATATAGAAAAATATATATTACGGTAAAAGGTATTATAATATTAAGAAAGGAAAATAGAAATAAGAAAGATATAGCGTAATATATAAACTAAAAGAATAAAATAAAGGAAAATATCTTACTATCCTTATTATTTAGATATATAAGTTACGGTAATAATATAAAAGTAAATATAAATAATCTTACTATAAATAGTATAAGAAATATAGTTTATAGCTTTAAGTATAGTATATTTTACGAAGATAAAGGCGTTTAAGATATTAAGAATAATAATAAAGTTAACTATATTATAAGTAGTTTAATTATTTATTCTTAAGCGTATATTATAAGTAATTTATAATAAATAAGCTTTATATAGCTAAAGAATTCTTATTATAGCTATTATTTATTTCTCTATTTATAGTATATAGTTTATAAAGTATAAGGATAATTAGTATATAACTAATATTATATTATAAAAATATTAAAAAATAATATTAAAAGTATATTAATTTATAAAGTTCTTACTTAAGCTTAGTAAATATATTACTATTATATATTAATAGTTAAATAACTAAAAGATTTATTATATATGAATAGTTAAATAGATATAATAGCTATTATATATTAATAGTTAAATAGCGTAACGCGTGCTTTTTATATAAAGCGCGTTATTAATATATTTCTTTACTATAGTTTATATTAACGCTATATAAAGAGCTATAAAAGGTCTTAATCTATTATTATATTAATAAATAAATTAGTATTAATAAGCTTAATAGTTATTATATATTTAATATTATTAGCGAGTTTAACTAAGCTATTTTTCTAACTATATAGCTTTTTTATAATATTATTAAAAGCTATTTCTACTAAATTTAAAATATAAAAGATAGGTACATTACTAAGGTATAAAGTTATTTTATTTCCTATAATATTACTCTAAGCTAAAAAAAGTATATAATTAATAATAATAGCTAAAAGTAATATAATAATACCTTTACTAGGCAAATTTATCTATTCTCTTATATAAACGTAAAGGTTTTCTTAGTTCTTTTTATAAAACTCTAAAATTTTACTTAAATTATTAAATATAAACTTTTTATTAATAAATATAGTAATTTTATTAATATTAAGTAATAAGTTTTTAAAAATAAGGGTATTAAGTAAGATAAGTATTAAAATAGGGAAATCGATAATTTATTTATCGCTAATATTAAATATCTTCGCTATATAACTTAAGCTAAAGGAAATATTATATTTAGTTAGGTATTTATTAAAATAAGTTACTTAAATTAAGGCGATATTTATATTTTAAAATACTAAAGTTTACTTATTATAATATATTATAAGAAAAGTAAGTAAGTATTTAATAACTTAAACTAAACTATTATAATAAGTTACTAAAAAGTTATTATTAGCTTTTTTAATATTTTTAGCTTTTAGAATTTCTTAAAATTAAATCGCGGTTTGAAAGATTATTATAAAGGTTATAAGTTATTAAAAGGTAAAGTAAGTTTATTTATTAGGGGTTCTAAGAACGCTTTATTAAGTTAGAGTAAGAGGAGTAATAAAACGCCTTATTAAGAATTTTCTAAAAATAAAAATAGCTCCCTTAACCTTAATCTTTTTTTATAGCTATTAATATTATTTTTTCTATTTTACTAAGGTAATTAGTATAAGAAATAATAGCTAAGATTCTTTTAATCTCTTTTAACTTTTTTAACTTTTAATAAACTTACTTAGTAATAAGGCCCTTAATTTAATCTTTTATAACTTCTAATAGCGTATAAGCGCCGTAATAGTTTTTTCTAAGCTAGTTAGATTACGGAAAAATATTACTTTTAATATTAGTAAGGAAGTATAATAAAAGAGGTTAGGTACGGCTTCTTAATAAGGTAACTAATATTTTAAAAGTAAAGCTAGTAATAAAAAAAGATACCGCGGTAGTTTATTAAGTAAAATATTTAAGCGCTAAAACTTTAAAAATATTAAGTAAAAAATAATTAAAGCGAAAATATTTATTATTTAAAAATAAGTGCTTAGAATTATTATCTTCGTTATTAAGGAGTTATTCTTTATTTACTTATTTCTTTGCTTTCTTATTAATATAGTAAATATAATTATCTAATTTACTAAATAATAAATCGTAACTTTCTTCTTATAAAGCTTATTTTTAGGTAATAAAAGTTATATAATTATTTAATTTCTAGTTATTAAATTTATAAGTAAGTAACTTAAATAAATATTAAAATTTAGTAAAGTTTCTAAATAGCTAAATAGCTTTTTTAAAGCTTTTAAATATAAGTATAAGGGGAGTGCGAATTAATTACTTATAAAATAACTTATAATATATCCTATTATAAAAATAATAAGGATTACTATAAAAAGGATTAATCTTAAGTATAAAAAAAGGGAATAATATAAGGAAAATAAATAAAATTAGAATATAAAAGGGAATAATTATAAGGGGAATAAAAACTAATATATAAAAAAATATAATAAAGATAAGTAATATAAAGAGGGATAAGAGAGGATAAATAAAAGAGAGAGGAAGTAAAAAAAGAAAAGTAGGAAAATATAGGGAAATCTAATATAAATAGCGATATATTAAGTTTATTATTTCCTAAAAATATTACGCGTTTATTACTAAGTAACTTATTTACTTTATTTTAATAGCTAGTACTTTTTAAAAATATTTATATATTTTTTTCTTAATAATTTCTAGCCTAGCTTCTAACTTATCTTTTTCTTTCTTAAATTCTTTAATTATTTCCTTTTATTAAAAATCTTTCTTAGCTACTTACTAATTATTATTACTTAGGTATCTTTTTTAATATATAAAGTATTTTATTTAAGTAGCACCTTGCCCTTTTTTAACCTTTCTCTTATTAAAAATTTATTTAATCTTATAATTATTAGTATTAAGCTTAAAGCTAAGTTATTTTCTTAAAATATTAGCTAGTTAAAGTTATATAATTATAATAATAATAATAATATTTATACGCTAATATACCTTATATAGCTTAGAACTATCTTATATATATTTTAAAAGGGGGAAAAACTAGAAAGCTTAAAGTAAAACCCTCCCCTTAAGCGTTACTTTAGCTTTAAGTCGAACCCCGCCTTTACTTAGTACTTTATATATTTAATAAGTTAAGTATTAACTAGTAATTTAGAAGCTAATATTTCCCCTAAAGTAAACTTTATAATAATAAGAATTTATATAAACTAAGTTTAATATAAAATCTATATAGCTTACTTATCTTTTTAACTATTATTATTATTATAAATTAAATCCTTATATTTAATTAAAAGAGCTTTAATAATTTTATTAATTAAGGCCTTATTAATATAGCTTAAATATATATAAAAATTTTATAATATTATAATAAACCTTATAATAGCTAGTTTTAAAAAATAGCTAGATTATTATAGTAAAGCTATAAATAAGTATAGAGTTAAAGTTAAAAAAGGAGGTATTATTATATTCGCTTTCTAGCGTTTTTACCCTAGCTATTACTAATTTCTAGTTAGCGCTAGAAAAGGAGAAGGGGTAATATATATAGAGTTTTAGTTTATAAACTTTTAAAATTAAATAATATATATATTCTTCGCTTAAATTTATATTATTTTTATTTTAAAGTAAAGTTAGCTTTACTTAAAATAAGATTTTTAATAAAAAAAATAATAATATAGTTTTTTCCTATAAGCTATAAGGTAAGTAAACTTATCTTTTATATATAAAGTAGTAAAATATTTACTATATTATAGTTTTATTATATAATATTTAGTAATATATTTAAGTTAGTAATATTTAAAATATTACTAAAGTTAAACTTTTAGCATATATAATTTAATATTAAAAATCTCCGCTTATATTATTATATTTTTATTATAAATTTAATTTATATTTATTACGATATTAATAATAATTATTAAAAAACTCTATTAAGTTTTAAAGTAATATCTTTTCGTATATAATTATATTATTAAGACTTTATTTAATAACTTAATCTTTTTTTAAAAAGCTTCCTTATTACTTTATTATAAGGCTTATATTAGCACTCCTTTTATAATAAGAATATAATCTTTGCTAATTAAATATACCTCTTCTCTAAAAGCGGTATAAAGCTATTTTAAATTAAACTAAAGCTTATAAATAATATCTTAAAATATTATTATAATATTACTACTAAGTAATTTCCTTATTATAAAAGCTTAGCTTTATTTATAAAATTTATAGTTAATATTTATTATAATTATTTTAAAACTTTAAACTTAAAGTTAAGTAATTATAAAGTTAAAATAAATTATAAGCTATTACTTATATTACTTAAGAATTTATTTTTTAATAATTTTCTCTAGCGCTTTAGCTATAATTATAGCTTATATTAAAGGAGTTTTACTCCCCTTAAAGCTATAAAAAAAAGAGGAAATTATAGCTATAATAGCTAAGGAGATATTACTAACCGATAAAGTTAGAGTAAAAGGGGCGCTTTTTTAAACCTTTTTAAACTCCGCTATTTATTCTATAATTACTTATAAAAAGATAAAAGCGTCCCTTAAAATAATCTTATTAATATTTACCTTAGCTTTTAATAAGGTAATAAATATAATAAACTTTTAAGTTTAAGATTACTATAATTTAAAGTAAAGCTATATTTTAAGTAAAAAGTTTTCGCGGTTACGATTAACTTATATAGCGTTACTCTCCTTTTTAAAATTACTTTTAGCGCGGCTTACTATCGCTATAAAGTAATAAAAAGAGTAGAGTCCGCTTATAAAATAAAAATAAAAAGTTTATATCCGCGTTATTATAAGCGTAGAGTCTGTAAAATATATATAAACTAATAAAGTTATATAACTAATATAATAAAATAGATATTTATAAAATTATTAAGATTTAGTTAATAAGCTAAATAATTAATTTATTTAATTATATAAAAAGGCTTAGTTTACTATTTTAAAAGCTTCGCTACTTATTAATTAGAAATAAAATATTTTTTTTAAGTTTTAGCTAAACTTAATCGCTAGCTTTAAACTTAAGCTTCTAATATTTCTTATTATATTATCTTTTTATTATAGCTTAAGTATAAGTAATAAAGATAATTACTTTATTTGTTAATATTTCCCTAAATCTAAAAAAGCTTAATTACTTAGATAATAAAAATTATTATCTATTTAAAATCTAGTAAGTAATTTACTTAGCGTAGTTTTAATAACTAAGGAAAAGAAGTTATTAAGTAAAACCTAAAAAGCTAGTAAAGCGTTAATTTATTATTTTATTAGGAAATCGGTAGCGAAAAATCTAAAAGTAATTTTAATAATTTAATTATATTTTTTAGATAAATTATTAGTTTATAAATAATACGTAATTAATATTAAGAGTTTAATATTAAAAGCGGATTATAAGGTTTTTTAAATCTTAGATATAAACTTTAGATCCTAATTAGAGATAATTTATTTTAAGAGTTTTTAATTATAATAAGTAAGCTTATTATATAGCTATTAAGCTTATTTTTTAATAATAATATAATTATATTTAAAAATTAAAATATATATTTTTAAAAACTTATCGGTAACGGTAAGGAAAATATTATAAAATTTTCTTTTAAGTTTAAATTAAAATAAGTTTTCTAAAAAAACTAAAAAAAGTCTAATAATAAAGTTTATTATAATTATATAAAAGGGAATTATTAGGGAAGAAATAAGAACTATTTCCCTAAAAGGAGCTTATTTATATATTTAATTTTATTTATAGATATTATATTTATTTATAAAATTATTAATTTTTTTTTTAATTAAGAAATAGTAAAATTAAAAGAGAGTTTAGCTTATATATATTTTTAGCTAATATAAAATTTATAAAAATAATACTTAGAAATAATTTCTTTAGCGTAATTTTCTAAAATATAAAATTATTAATATTTTTAAAATATAATAAGCTATTTACTTAGATAAAAACGAATTTTTCCTATTATATATTAAAAAGATATTTTTTAGAAATCCTATATTAAAAAGCGTTATTAAAAATAATTTCTAAGGAAATAAGTATATATTCTTAATTAATATAATCTTCTTAGATATTTTTAAGTTCTTCTTATCTTTTTTTTAATATTACCTCGGCGTAAGAGAGAGTTTATAAGAATATAAAAAATATTAAAAATATATTAAACTTTAAAAGGGTATTAACTTAAAAACTAAAAAGCGAGAGTAAGGTAATTATTACTTTTTATATTAATAATAAAAAGAGAGGTTTATTTTATAATTATTAAAATTATAATATAATTTATAAAAACTATAATTTTAAATTTTTAAGTTTTAATTAAATAAGTTTAAAGTTTATAATAAGCTTAGAATAAATAGGAGATTTTAAGTTTAATTAGCTAATATTTAGTTTCGGCTAGTTTAAGTATATAATTAAAATAATAAATAAGTTTAATAAATTATTAAAGTAAAGCTAAAAATAGTTTTTAAGATTCTTTATTATTAATATAGAAAAAATAAGCTATAAAACTATTCTCTTAAAAAAATTAATTTATAAAAAAAGTTAATAATTAGGAAAAAACTAACTAAAAATAGCGTTATTATAAAAAGTATTAGTAATATTATTAAAATAATTAGTTTCTTTTTTTATTAAGATAATCTTAAATTAGAAAGTAAAAATATTTTTTTTTAGTTTAATAATAAGTATTTTATTTTCTTATTTTTCTTAAAATATTACTATTTTATATTTTTAAAAAAGTTAATTTAATTTATAAAATAAAAAATAAAATATCTTATCTATCTAACTAATCTAATTTATTACTTAAGATATTATAAAATATTAAGAAACTTAATATTTTATAAAGCTTTTATTTAAGATTAAGTATTTATTAATATAAATTTATTAATATAATAGTTAAATCTTTTTATAAATAAGTAATAAAGGAATAATATAAGAGTAAAAAGAGAAAGATTTATATTAATAAAAAGATTAAAAATTATAATTAGATACTTAATATAATCTTTTAGAGTATTAGAAAAGATTACTATATTATTAATATATTTAATAGCGTATACTTTATATAGTTAAAGAATATAATTAATAAATCTTTATATATAAGTAGGCGAATTTTTATACCTTATAAGAGCGACTATAGCCTTCTCTAATTTACGGTAGGAAATAATTATAAACTACTTTTAATAATTTAAATAAATAAGAAACTAATAAAAAAAGCTTTAAATATTAATAGTAAAAAAAACTTTTTTATTTACTAACTTATAAATTATATCTTAAGGAAAAGGTATATGATATATATTAGGAATAGCTACGCTATCTTAAGCTTATAAGTTATTAATAATATATAGTTTACCTTTTCTTTAAATAATAAAATATAAGCTTATAAAAAGTAAAGCTTTAAGTACTTATTTTATTTTACCTTATAAATATATATTATTATATTTTTTATTAAGGTAATCTTAATTAAGTTTATTTAGTAAATAAAAATATAAACTACGTTTTTTCTTATATTAATTATTAACAAGGGGGATTTTTAGATACTATTTTAGGGGCAGATTAATTAGTTTAATATCTTCTTATAATTTCGGAAAGGAATTATATAGCTATTTTACTTTTCTAGATAACTAAGAATTAAGAGTATAAATTCTAACGCTATATTTTCCTTTAATTTATAAGATATTAAGTATTTTAAAAATACTTAATTAGTATAGTTAACTTAAATCTAAGATATAAATAAAAAGTAAGTTAGTATTAATTTTATTAAATAATATTATTTAGTTTAAAAGAAAGTTTAGTATTAATTACTTATTAAGGTTATCTAAGGAGTCTTTTTTTATAATTTATTAAAAGATTATAAAAAAGATTAATTGTTAAGATTTAATATAATACTAACCTTTTCTTTTCGTTTAAAGAAAATTAACTTATTACTAAAGTTAAAAATAGTTAAATAAAAGTAATTACGAATAATTAATTTAAAGAGAAAATAAAAGTTAGGAAAGAAAATAAAATTACGATTCTTAAAAGGATCTTTAATTAGTGCTAAAATTATATTTATTAAAAGAAAAGAGATTATTATTATAAAAATAGCTATTATATATTTATAAATAGCTAGTCTTTTATAAATAAAATAGTATTTAATATATATTCCTTTATAAAGCTAAATTTAAAGCTTTTATTAAGAGTTAAAAATATATCGATTTTATAAGGGATTAAGAATCCTTATCTTAATAAAACTCCGGTAAGAAAATATTTTATAATTTAAGCGCTAGCTTTAAATTTACTAAAATAAAACTTACTATTAATTTTACTAATAATATATAAAGTAAAAATAGCTTAATTATAAGTTAAAGCTAATTTAATATTATTTAAGCCTTAAACTATTATTAGATTATAATTAATATTATTAAACTTATTAAACTTACTAAATAAGTTTTTCTTAATAAGGGATTTATCTATTTTAATATTAATATATATTTTTATAGCGTTAGAAAGTTTATTTTTACTAAATATTAAAATCTTTATAAAAGTAAAATAGGAAACTTATTTTAAAAAAAATTAGTTATTTATAAAGTAGCTTTAATAATAAAAAGGTTTTTAAAAAGGAGGTTTCTAATAATATTAAAAGGTTTTATTTTATATTTCTTAAGATCTAAAATAAAATAATATAAGTTATTAGCTAGTTACTTTTTTTAAATATCTTAGAGGAAATATCTTTACCTTTTAAAAGCTATTTTAAAATATTAAGGATAATATTATATATTTTTAAAAAGATAGTAAAAACTCTATTTATATTAAGGTTTTAATTTATAAGTTTATAAGTAAAGTTAATAAGAATAAGATTACCTTTTAAGCTTTCTTTATTTTTCTTAAGAAAAAGCTATTTTATCTTTATTTTAAACTTAATATTTTTATTAAAAAGTTTCTAGGTATTATCTATTAGCTTTCTAAAAAAGTTATTTAGTTTATATTCTAATTAGTAATATAAATTTTACGGGGATTTCTCCTTAAGATTATTTACCTTATATTCTTATTAAGGTAACTTACTTAAAGCTATATATTAAGTAGCGTTATTTTATAAAATACTTTAAGTTCCTTTAATTAGCTTAGTTCAAAAGTTTAGAATAAGTTATTTATATTTATATACTTAGTTATTTAAGGTATTTTCGCTAATTAGCTATTAGAAAGTTTTTTAAAAAAAGATCTTAAGTTAGGAAAAGATAATTATTAATATAGATTATTTAGGATAAAAAGCTACTTAAGCTATTTTTTTATTTTTAATATTTATAATCTAAAATTTTTCTTAATAAATATATTTTTAAATATAAAGCTTTATTTTTATATAATAAAAGTAATAATATTAAGTTAAATAGTAAACTTTTTCTATAAAGCTTTTATTTATTTTTAAATTTTAAAATTAAAAAAAGTAAGTTTTAGTTTAATTTATAATTCTAAGTCTCCGAAATATTATTTTATAATATGACTTTTAAAAAAAAGGGAATAAGTTATATAAGTTTATTTATATAATCTTTACTTTAAATTATAATTTATTTTAAAGCGTTTATAAATTAGTTTATATTTTATTAAATAATAATTTAATTAGTTTCCTTAATTTAATTAAAAATAATATAAAAAATATTAGCTAGCTTAAACTATCTAATATTTTTAGCTTATAGCTAAACTTATTATTTAAATAGTTTTTATAAATTAAATTAATTATATAATTATAAATTATTATTTAGCTTTAAATTTAAGTTTTAAAAATAAATATAATAAAAATAGAGAATATTATTAATTATCCGCGCTAGCTTTTCTTTTTTTATAGAAAATAATTAAGGTTTTTTTAAATTAAATAATAATATAGGAGAATTTAAAAAATACTACTTTCTTAAAATATTCTTCTTTAAGGTAGATAGTTTTCTTTTCGAAGAGGATTCTTATAATATAGAGGTTTTCTTACTTTTATTTAGTAAAGAGAACTTAGCCTTTTCCTTACCTTTCTCCTAAAAAAGGACTTTAGTATTTTCTTTACCTTTTTCGTAAGAGAGGAGCTTAATATTCTTACTATTTTCCTTTTATAAGGTAAGTAGCTTATTTTTACCTTCGGTATTATTTATAATTTAAAAATACTCTTAAGCGAAAAATAGCTAATTTTTTAAACGAATTTTAAGTAAATAAATATTATTAAATATATACCTTAATTAATTTACTTACTTTAATATTTAATTATAATTTATAATTATATTTAAATTAGTTAAGTAATAATTAATTATAATAAGTAACTTAGTTTTTTAAGAATTATTTTAATATAGATAATATTTTTTAATAAGCTTTATTTCTTTATATAATAAAAGAGGAAATTTACTTTTAAAAAGGTAAGGTTTCTTTACTTTATTATAAGTATTAAAAATATAAGCTTTTTCTTTCTTAGCTATAACCTTTTCTATAATTACCTTAAGAGATTTAGGAGTAAAAAAATAATATATAGCTAAGGTTATATTATAAATATAGCGAAGCTTTCTTTTAAGCTAAAAATCTACGCTGATAAAGTTATTAGTAAAAACGTTTTAAGTCTAACTTATTACCTTAATAGCTAAAAGTCTATAAGTTAGTAAAAGATAGAATTATTATTAGTTAATATACGCTTATATATATAATTTACTAATAAGCGTATATATTAAGCTAGCTATTAAATATAATATATAGAAAAGGGAGATAAGTTAATTACTAATTATAAGATTATAAAATAGCTATTATAAAAAGTATATATATAAGTAAGAGTTTTTTAAAAATTAAAATAATAATTATAAAAAAATTTAAATTATTACTTAAAAGAATATTAAGCTAATTAGATAGCTAGGAGCTTAAAGAAGATTTCTTAATATAATTGTAAAAGTATTTACTTAAGGGGATTTTAGGGTAATTTTTATATATATTAATAAAATAGAGATTTCCTAATATATAGTAATTTCCTAATATATAAGGATTTCCTAGTAAAATCTAGAGATTTCTAAAAGTATATTTTAATATTAGATTTAGTAGTAAAATCCCTTAATTAGTCTTAAGATTATTTAATATTATATATTAAGGTGACGATAGTTATAATCTCTTTATATTAGTCTTATAGTAAGTTTAATAATAATAATTCTCTTAAGTTTTTTTTTCTATTCTCTTATCCTCTTATCCCTTATCCTCTAATACTTATTTAATAAAATAAGGAGGTATTTTTATTATAATCGCTTATAACTACCTCCTCTATTTAAATCTCTCTATTATAATCTTTTAGAAATAGCTTAAACTAAGGCGGCGTGCTTTTAATTTCCGCTAACTCGCTTAACTTAATAAGAGACGTTCTCTCCTAATTTCCTTAACTAAATAGCCTTACTTTCTTAATTAATCTTTTATTAGACTAAGTAGCCGTAATAAGCTTTTTTAATTATAGCGATAATAGCTTAAATATTAATAGTTACTTAAAGGGCTATAAAAGGGGGTTTAATATAAGTTATAATATAAGTTAATTAAACTTTTTAAAATTTACTTTTATAACTTAGCGTAAAGTTATTTTAATAACTTTATCTAGTAATAGTTATATAATATCGCTTATTATTAGAAACTAAAATATTTCTTATAGCGCTATTTTAATAGTATTTTTTATTAAATATATATTATTTTCTCTAATCTTAGTAAAGACGGGCTATTTTAGTTATATTAAGGACTTCTTTAGAATATAAATTAGCTTATTATAAATAAGTAAAATAAGTCTCTTTAAATTCTTTATAGCTATTATCTCCCTAATAGCTTTTTTAGTTTAAGCAATTAATCTTTTAACTTATATAACTTACTAAAATTCTATTCGTTAATATTTAAAAAAAGCTTTATAATTAGCTTTATATCGCTTTTTTTAATCCCTTATAATAAACTGTTATTCGTCTATCTATATCTAGTTTCTCTCTAGTTACCGTATCGTTAGACTCTGTTACTTAGCTAAAAATAACTTAAACGCTTCTTTCTAATAAAAAGTAATAAAAGCCCTTATAGTTATAATAAAAGTAATATTAGAAACGGCTTTATGTTCTAGTACTTAAATTAATATAGTTATATTCTAAATTATAAAAGTAGCTAAAAATGCTTAAATTAATACGGGCGTATTTTAAATTATAAGAGTAGCTAAAAGTGCTTAAATTAATACGGGCGTGTTTTAGATTATAAGGGTAGCTAAAGGTATATAAACTGTAAAAGTATTTAAAAATAATAATATAGTAAATATAAGTGTTAACGCTAGTATCTTTTTTACTATTATAAGGATATTTAAAGATAGTAATATAGTAAATAGTGCGATTAAAAGCTTCGGGATAGAAGATTATAGTTTTATTATAATAATAAGTTATATTTTTATTATAATTAGCGAGGTTTATATAATAAAAAATATTAAGTTAGTAGTAACTAAAAGCTATATAATAGAAGATAAAGAATATTTTAAGCTAGTAATAGTTAATATTATAACTAAGAGTTATATAATAAAAAACGAAAAATACTTTAAGCTAGTAGTAGCTAATATTTATATAATAGAAGATTATAGCTTTATCCTAATAGTAAGTTATACTAACTTCGCTTTTAAAGCTTACTCTTATAATTTAAGCTAACTTTAACTTATATTCTTCTAACTAGGGGTTAGTAATATAATCTTAAGTTCTTAAAGCGTTTTTAAGGGAGTTATCGTAAGTTTAATTATATCCTTATTTCTAATTTTAGATACTAATATAAGGGTATATGTATCTAATAAATCTTCTATATCGTTATTAGCTCCTATTTTATTTATTAGTTTTATTAGTATTTAAGGTAATATAAGCTAGTTAGCTTGCTAGCTTAATACCCGTTAAATAACTTAATTTATATTAAATTTCGATACTTTTTCTATACCTTAAAATCCTACTTTAAACTTATAAGTAATAATAATAATATCTTAGTTATAATAGCCTTAGCTTTTAAAAGCTAACTTTAATAAAGCCGCCGTTAATATATTAGCGTTAGTTATACTTAGTAGCTTATCTTATATTATTCGGTTAATACTAAAAATTATTCGTTTTTATAATTTCTATATATTATAAGAAAACGTATTTATAATATTAAGTAAGATAGCCTCTTTTATTTTCGTTATCTTATTAATAATTTCTAATATAAAAGAGAGATTACCTTTATTATCTTTCTTTATAATATAGTTTATAAAGTAATATATTATAATATATAGTTATTATAACTCTAGTTATAAGATTAGCTAATTTTAAGGTAAGATATCTTTTATAATATTCTTATTAGGAGTTTAGAACTTTTAAATATTTTAAGTTATTATTACTAAAGCGGTTTCCTCTTATATTATTTTAATAATATATTATAATAGCTACTCCCCCTTTATAGCTTACTTAGCTAAAACGTAACTATAAGGAGTTTTAATTATTATAATAATCTTAAGGTTCTTAGTAATTTTCGCTTTTTAGTTTCTTTTTATTATATTAGTAAAAAAAACTTAGTATTTTTTATATTCTCTATATATCTTCTAATATTAAATATTAATTATCTTATTTTTTAAGGGATTTATCTTTTTAATAGTTAAATAGTTATCTTAAGTAGCTATAGCGATATAAGAGAAAAGAAATAATAATAATACGCGAAATAAAGATAAGCGTAAGAGGAGATAAATATAAGAATAATAATGTAAGAGAAGGTAAATAATAGGAGATAAACAATATAATAGAAGGTAGGTTAAATATAAAAAAGAAAATAATAATAATATACTAAGTGAAGATAAGCGTAAAAAGAGATAAATATATATTAATAATAATAATATATAATAGATAATCGTATATAAGGAAGAAATAAAGCGTTTATAGGTAAGAAAGAAGAAGATAAATAGTAAAGATAAAATATACGAAGATTATTTAATCGAGAAAAAAGATAATAATAATACCTAATAATAATTTAATTAAGAAAGATTTAATAAATAAGAAAAAGAAAATAGTAATAATATAGTATATAAAAATATAAAATATATAGTAATAAAAATATATATAAGGTATATATAAAAATAATAAGAAATAAAGTATATAAAGAGAAAAATAATAAGTAAAGTAAATAAAAGTAAATAAGTAAATAACTATTAGCGACTTTTAGCTAGCTAATAGCGGCTAATAGCTATTAATAATTACTATTAATACCTATTATAGTAACGTATTACTTTTAAACTCCTAATTAATACTTATTTTTAAACTTTTAATTAATACCGCTTAACCCGCTTTCCCCTTAACTTCTTACAATAGCAAGTTCCTATAAGCGTAAGGATTATTACCTTAAAGCTTATCTATTCCTTTACTAAGCTTATAGCCTTATTACGTTACTATATCTTAAGTAATAAGTCGCAGAGGTATAAAATACGCTTTATATAAAATAAAAAGTTTAAAGTTATCTATATATAGCTTTCGAAAGCTTAACGTTTAATAATATTATAAATTAAATAGGTAACTAATAAAACTACTTTAATAATAATAGATAAGTTATCCTATATAGTTACGAATTTACTATATAATATATTTATCTTATCTTACTTTTCCTATATAAAGTTACTAACTTATCAAGCCCGTTATAGCTTAGTATTATATTTAATTATATTAAAGTTAGCTAAAATATCTTAGATTATATCCTTTTCTTCTATTATAGCTAATATTAAATTATAAACTATTTAGTTATTTTAGTTAAAGTAGTTAAAGTTAGATTATTTACCTTTAAATATATCTTTATTTTAATATATATATATAAAGTTAAACTTTAATATAGCCTTTACTAGAGTGTCTCCTAGCGCCTTAACTTTTCGTAAGTTTAGCATATTAGTAATTTAAGGTAACGCCTGATTCTATACCTCTAAAAAGATACCAGACCGCTTAAGACTTTATTTATATAATTAGTCTTTTATTAGTCGAATATACCTCTTTATTAATCCTATACTCTAAGGTTATAAGACTAAGCTAAACTTCTATTTAACCTTATATTACTTCGCTATATCCTTTATAATAATATTAGTAAAATAGCGTTTATTATCTAAGTAAATAGCCTTAAGCTAGCTAAATACTAAACTTTAATAATATTATTATATATTTATTACCTCTAAGCTAGTTATATTTCTATATACTTAAGTTAAAAGAAAACGCGTTATATAATTTATAGCTACTAAGATATATTAATATTTATAAGCACTAATAAGCGTAATAAGTCTTAGGAAGTTAATAATTACTATTTCCTATAGCTTATATATTATAATCTATTTATATTTTAACTTAAGTAAGCGTAATACGGTTTACTAGCAAATTATATAAAATATATAATAATAGGTAATATCTAATTAACGAGTTAGCTATTATAAGATTCTTTTTAAATTCGCTAAAGTTTTTTCCTTAGAGAAATAGCTTAATATATTATAAATACTTTATAACTTTAAGTAAACCTCTAACTATAAAAAATACTTAGCTTACTACTTATTCGATTCGATATAATATAAAATCTTATTCTAAACTTAATATTTAATAGCTATTTTTTAGATATAGTAATATCTATTATTTAGTAATATTTATATATTATTAATAAGAAAGAGTACGATTTCTATATATTACGGGTCTCTTAGCTATAAGGATATGGCCGCTTAAAGGTAAGATATTTCTCTACTTATTAATAGTTTACCTAATAAGAGTCGAGTAGCCTTAATAATATTTAGCGCTAATATAATATAGCTTTTTATATCTAAAATATTATTTTTTAAAATATTATATAATTAAAATATATTACTTATAATTTTAATAATCTTTATTATATTTAAGCGGTAAATATACTTAATATCCTACTCTTATAGAATATTAATTTACTTTATAATTTTATTATATATTTTCGCTATATTTATTATAAAGTTAATAATATTTTTATAATTTATATATATATTAAGTAAATATAAGTATATATTTACTATTTACTAATATTCCCTAATTATATAAATAATAGCTAATATTTCTTTCTTAAATATAAAATATTATTACTTAGAGTTACTTAGCTAAAAGGATATTTATATAATAATTTTTATATCTTAGAAATTAAAGTTTTTAATAAATATTCTATTAGGATAGTTATTAAGTTAATAAAAAATAGCCTTAATACTAATATTAGATATATCTATAGCTAGGTAAAATTATACGTTTATCCGCGCCCTAAACATTATATTATTTTAGATAGCTTAGTATAAAAATTATAAAGCTTCCGCCGCTTTTATTATCTAAAGAAGCTCGTCCTAATATTATGCCTCTAATTATATAAACTAGCGTTTAGATAAAGTTACCTTATTTACTTTTTTAAAAAATACTTCCTTAATAAGTCTAGCCTTATCTGCTTTTTTTAGTATAAATCGATAAAAAAATAAAGTTAACTATAATATTATTTAAACTTTTTTCTAAGATTAAGGAGGATATTATTAAAAATAGTCCCCTAACTACGCAAATCTCTACTAATTATAAGGGATTCAGGCTGCGCCCGAATAGCTAAGTCACGTAGGGGGTGCTTAGTTAAGTCCGCGCGCATAACGGGCGCGGGGTGCATATAAGTATATACGATTAGTTAGCGCCGCGCGCGGGACGGGCGCGGGCTATATACGGACTATAACCCTAAATACGCATACCGCATATACCTTAGAACCTCTTAAGTTATTCTATATTAATAAAGTCAGCTTCTTATAAATATTAAGGAGTATAGGACCTTTATACTAATACTTAGTTTTTAAATAAAATCGCCTTATTTTTAATTTAAACTTAACTAATTTAGCTATATTATTAAATAGCTTTATTTTCTTACTTATAAGACTAATTAGCGCTTATATTACTTTAGGGAAATACTTATATTAAAGGAAATCGTAATATTTATTAAAAATTTTACTTTTAAAATTATAATTATTAATATAAATAAATATTAATATTAAGTATTTTATAATAAAGCTTAGTAATATTTAATATTTAATCTTATTCGCTAGTATTAGTTTATTAAATATAATATCCTTATACTTTATATATATAAAAAGGGCGCTTATTAGTTTTTATAATATATTAATATATTCTTATATATTATTAAGGGCGGTAAAGCCTATCTTATATATATCTTTCGGCTATATTAGGATTAACTAAAACTTATTTAACGCGTTTAGTTAAGAGAAAACTATTAAGTAGCTAATATAAGCTTAATTTAAATTTACCTTTAAGTTATAATATAAATAGCTTAGCTTTACTATATTTTAGTTAATATTATAATAATTATAAACTATCCTCTACGCCGCTAAGTCTAGCGAGTATTTTTTTATAAATAGTATTCTAGTTACTTATTCTATATTATTACTAATAAGTTAAATAATATTTACCTTCTAAGTCCTCTATTATTAGAAATACTTTACTTATAAAAAGTCTCTTTAGTTAGCTATACTTTATTTATTTAAATATAGCTAGCATAGCCTCTTTTTTTAACTTAATATAGTAAGTAATTAACTATATAAGTTAAATTTCCTTAAAAGTAAAAATAAAGTAATCTTTTTAAGTAAAATATAATCTTATAACCCTCTCTCTTTATTTTTCTATCTTAATATAATCTCTTAGCGTAATAAGGCTTTATTTAAACTATATATTAATTTCCCTAATTAAGATATCTAATAACAAGTAAATAATTAAGTTTAGGATAATACTTTTATAAGATATAAATCTTAATATACTTATTATTATAATACTTACCTATCTAAAATATAATATATAATTAGTATTATTTATCTTATCGCTTACTTTTATTTTCTCTTAGTTTATTTAATATTAAAAGTATTTTAATAAGCTTATTATATCTAGTTTATTATAATAGCGGACTATTTCTTTTATATTACTCTCGTCCCTAGCTATCTTATTTTCCTTTAAGTTAGCTAATTCTATTTCTAGTAACTTTTCTACTCTTTTAAGCTATTTTAAATACTTAAGTAATTATTTATTTATTAACTCCGGCCTCTTTACTATTTATTTAAGACTTACTACCTTATATACGTTCTTTTATATAAACTTGGGTTATATTACTTTTACTTACTTACTAATAAATTATAGTTATGCTAGCTTTCGCTAAATCTAAAGTTATAATACTTTATTTACTTTCTTTTATATTATTTTTAGCTACCTTACTATTTAGCCCTTATAGAAAATAGCTATAAGTTTCTTAGAGAGTCTTTTTTTACCTAAGAGGCTAGTTATTTAGTAATAGCGGATAAAATATCCTTAACCTTCTTTAAAATAAGCTTATTATCCTTAACGAATATAATCTTATCTTTTTTATTAGCGACTATTTTTAGATATTTAGGAGCTTACGGCGTTTACTTATCTAGCTTAAATAAATTAAGTTAAGTACTAGGAAAATCGGAATAATCTAAGTAATACTTTCTAAGCTAGTAATTCTTAATTATTCCTTTAAGTAATATTATATAGCCTTAACGTATCTTAGTTATATATAGCTTAATAAAATATCCTAATCGTTATAATCTCCTAATATATATATTTTTATATTAGCTAGAATTCTTATTATAACTACCTAAAAATAAGTAACCTTTTTAATAATCCTAAGTTTATTATTTGCTATTTTAACTACGCTTAGTTAAGATAGCTAGATTATAAGAAGGGCGTTATTAGTTATAAAAGCTTTATTAACTAAATTTACCTTAAAGCCTCTATTTAATATAATAATAATATATTAATAACTTTTAATATAGCTTTCGATATATTTTAATATTAATAGAATTACTTTAGCTAGCGCTATAATATCTCTTTAAATAACTTAATTTAAACTATTATAAGATAAAATATCTGCTAGCAGGTTTTATAATTTAAATAGCTAGATAAGATTTATAATAACCTTTTTACTTTTTAAATATTTTATTTTCTTTCTATATTATATTAGTTTATTTAGTTATACGCAAATTAATAAAATAACCTAAAATAATTAAAAAATACTTAATATTATAAGAGTATTTTTTAACTTATATAAAGAATTTAAGCTGCGCCCGAATAGCTAAGTTACGTAAGGGGTGCTTAGTTAAGTCTACGCGTATAATAAGCGCGGGGTATATATAAGTATATACGATTAGTTAACGCCGCGCGCGGGATAAGCGTAGGCTATATATAAACTATAACCTTAAATACGTATACTATATATACCTTAAAACCTCTTAAGTTATTCTATATTAATAAAGTTAGCTTTTTATAAATATTAAGGAGTATAAAACTTTTATAATAAAATAACTTTAACTATAAATAACCTTAATATTTAATAAGCTATTATCGCTTAGCTTTTAAAGTAATAAGCTACTATTATAAAGCTTTAAAGCTTTATATACTAATAATATTAATTTATAATAATAATAATAATAATAATATTTATACGCTAATATGCCTAATATAGCTTAGAACTATCTTATATATATTCTAAGAGTAGGAAAAACCGGAGAACTTAAAGTAAAACCCTCCCCTTAAGCTTTACCTTAGCTTAAGGCTAAACTAAGTCCGCACCTAGCACTCTATATTTTAGATAAGTTTAATAATAATAAGTAATTAGGAAGCCGATATTTCCTTCGGAGCGGAGTTCGCGGTAGTAAAAGTACGCGTAGTCCGGGTTTAGTATAGAGTTTATATAGCTATTTATCTTCTTAAGCGTTATTATTACTATAAACCGAATCTCCGCGCTTAATTATAATATCTTAAATAATCTATTTAATTAAAGCTTTATTAATATAATTAAGAAATATATAGAGGTTCTATTAGCTCGTAATAAACCTTATAATAGCTAGTTTTAAAAAGCGGCCTAATTATTATAATAAAGCCGCGGATAAGTTTAGAAAAGGGGTTAGAGGCGGAGCTATTATATTCGCTTTTTAGCGTTTCTACCTTAGCTATTACTAAACTCCGGTTAGCGCTAGAAAGGGAGGAGGGGCAGTATAAGTAGAGTTCCGATTTATAAATTTTTAAAATTAGGAAATATAAATATCTTTCGCTTAGTTTTACGCTACTCTTATCTTAAGGTAAAGTTAACTTTACTTAAGGTAAGTTCCTTAATAAAAAAAGTAATAATATAGTTTTTTTTTATACGCTATAAGGTAAGCTAATTTACTTTTTATATATAGAGAGGCGGAGTATTAGCTATATTATAGCTTTATTATATAATATTTAGCGATATATTTAAGCTAGTAATATTTAAAATATTACTAAGGTTAGATTTTTAGCTTATAAGGTTCTACGTTAAAAATCTCCGCTTATATTATTATACTTTTATTATAAATCTAGTTTATATTTATTACGCTATTAATAATAACTATAAGGGAACTCCGCTAAGTTTTTAAATAATATTTTTTTATATATAGTTATATTATTAAAACCTTATTCGATAACTTAATCTTTTTCTAAAAAGCTTTCTTATTACTTTATTATAAGGCCCGCGCCGGTACCTTTTTTATAATAAGAGTATAACTTTTATTAGTTAAGCGTGCTTTTTCTCCGAAAATAATATAAAGCTACCCTAAATCGAACTAAAGCTTATAGATAATATTTTAAAATATTATTATAATATTACTACTAAGTAGTTTCCTTATTATAAAAGCTTAGCTTTATTTATAAAATCTATAATTAATATTTATTATAGTTACCTTAAAGCTTTAAATTTAAAGCGAAATAGCGATAAAATTAAAGTAAATTATAAGCTAACGCTTATATCGCCTAGGAACCTATTTTTTAATAATTTTCTCTAGCGCTTTAGCTATAATTATAGCTTATATCGGAGGAGTTTTACTTCCCTTAAAGCTATAAAAAAAAGAGGAAATTATAGCTATAATAGCTAAGAAAATACTATTAATTAATAAAGTTAAAGTAAGGGGGGCGCCTCCCCGGACCCTTTTAGACTCCGCTACTTATTTAATAATTACCTATATAAAAACTAAGGCGTCCCTTAAAATAATTTTACTAATACTCGCTTTAGCTTCTAATAAGGTAAGAGGTATAGTAAACTCTTAGGTCCGAGTTTACTACGATTCGGAGTAAAGCTATATTCCGGGTAAAAAATTTTTATAATTACGATTAACTTATATAGCGTTACCCTCCCCCCCGGAGTCGCTCTAAGCGCGGCTTAAGGCTATCGCTATAGGGTAACGGAAAGAGTAGAGTCCGCTTATAATATAAGAATAAGTAGTCCGTATCCGCGTCGCTATAAGCGCGGGATTTATAAAATATATAAAAGTTAGTATTAATTTATATAGCTTTTTAAATAATAGTAATTATAACCTTATTATAAGCTATTACCTTTTAGATTACTATTTAATAATAATAAGAACTTTTTTTTAATATAGCGCTTTTTTATATCTTATAAGCTATAAGTAGATTAGGCCTTTATTAGTACTATTTATAACTAATAAGTATTTTTATATTAATATTTATTTTTTATAGTTTAAGCTAAGGTAGCTTTATTTTTTAAATAAGGTATTAAATATAAATATAACTTTAACTATTTCCTAAGTTACTTTAATACTATATTTACTAACTTATATTAGCGCTAGATAGCTATAATAAAGCTTAAATACCTTATATAAGGCGCTTTTAAGTTTTTCTTTAATTTCCTTATCTATTTTAAAGCTAAGCTTACTTTAGTAAATAATACTAAATAAGCTAATAAGATTAAAATTATATACTTTTATTATACTTTTACGCTAGCCTTTTACTAGTATTATATAAGGCGTAATATTCCCCTAACTAAGTATATTATCGCTATTACTAAGATCCGCGTTATTATTATAAATATTAAATTTTTCTATTTTAAAAATAAAAGCTAGACGCCCTTACTTTCCGTTTCTAAGCTATCCTAAGATACCTTAATAACTAATATATATTAAACTAGCACTTAGCCGCGCTTTAGTAAATATAGTAGCCCTCCCTTTTAAGGCTAAAATAGCTATAATAATAAGACTTATTATTAAGCGACTAAGGCTAATAATAATAAGATTATAAAATAGCGCGCTAAGGGCCGCTATTTCCGCTATAGCGGTATTAGCTATTTCTCGCGTAAGTATAAGCTTAATCTTCCTTTATTAGCCTTTTTAGTCCGCTTTATAAATATTATAAAGGAGGAGGAAAACCTTACCTTAAACTAAGAAAATAAATCCCCCTTATACTAAGTCTCTTATAAAGGGAGGACTCTTATAATAATATTACTTATAAAATATTAAATAACTATTTTATAGATATTAGTTAAAATATAAACTCGCTTTCCCTCCTTCTCTTTATATTTATAAATTCTATTTTTTTTATTATTATATAAGTAGATAATAGCTATAATTATTACGCTACTATAAGTAAATCTTTTATATAATATTACTAGCTTAAGCGAATTCCCTTTTCTTACTTATAAGTAATTTATATTATTATACGGATATATTACTAATAGCGCGTATACTTTAAGCTATACTTATCTATCTATTACCTTATCCGCTTTATAGCTAATATTAATAGCTAATAGTTACTTATAATAGCGTATATAATCTTAAGCTTTACTTAGGACCTAATCCTTAGCTTACCTTAGATAGCGTATAATAATATTTTACTATATCCTAGTAAGCGGGAAATTATAGTTTACTTTACTAGCGGATTAGTTATCTTATACTCCGAATCTTAGCAAGTTACTTACCTTATTATAATTATCCTTAGCTTTATTTTTATAGCCCTTATCCGCTATAAATCCTAATAGCGTATTAATTACTAATTCCTTACTATTAGCTTATAAGATATCTCTTATATTTTATATATTATAACTTTTACTTTAATTATAAGCCCCTCCTTATTTTTTAATAATTCCCTTATAATAAGATACTTTAATAAGAATATTACTTTTATACTTTTTTAATATAAGTTTTACTAAAATAATATATTTACGGATATAATATATTTTATTTATAACTATTATTATTACGGAGACTACCTTAATTATTAGCGCTATTAAGGGTTACTTTAGCTGCTGCCTCCTCCTAAATAGTTTTAAATAACCCTCTCTATAAATTTTATAACTAAGCTACCCGCCGCCTTAGAATCTTAGCCCCGTTTCCTAATAATTATTATAAATCGCTTATTAAAATATATCTAGCTTAAAGCTATAATATTTATAAATACTAAGTAATATATTAAGCGCTTTATTTAATATTAGTAGCGGTTTTATAGCTTTTTTTATAAGTTAATTTCTAATTATAGTTTTAATTAGATAAGCTATTTTTAGTTTACTTTTTACTATCTTACTAAAATTAATAAGCTATTTTTTATAGCGTATTACCCTTAAACTAATAAGGGTATAAAATATATAAACTAAGAGGTATAAGCTATTATCTATTATATAATCTTCTTCTTATAGTTTAATTAGCTACGCTACCTACTTACTTACTAGCTTACCTTAAATAATTAAAACTTATTTATAATAAATATTAGTTCTAATTATTTACTTTATAGCTTTAATATTACTTTTCTTAACTAGCCGGTAAAAGCGGCTGCCCCTATCTTTTCCTTAAAAAGCTAAGCTATAATATTTACTTATTTTCTTTATAATAGCGTTAAACTAATATAAGCTTCTATCGCCTAAGCTTAGTAGCGGTAATAAGACTCTTTAAATAAATCTCGCTAACTTATAAAATAGTTTTAAATTAGCGATTTTATATAGCTTAACTTTACTTATATATAGTTTAACTATCTATTTTAAAAGCTTAATTACCTTAAAAGTAAGTATAAGGTAATAGCTATATTAACGCTATTTATTATTATTTCTAATATATTACTTAATATTTACCTTATTTTTTATATTAACCTTATTAAGTATATTACTAATAACCCTCTATTATCTTAATTACTTACTAACTTCTAGCTAGATTCCTTTTTCTATTTTTTTTATAATAACCTATTTTTTAATAAATATAAGGTTAAGGAAATCTTTATTATAAAAAACGCTAAAAGTTAGCGCTTATAAAATAAAACGCCTTATTAACTTATTCTTATAAAATAGAAAAATTATATTATTTTAACTTAAAAGCTACTTAATAGCTTTAAATATTATATAATATTAAATTATTTTAAGTTTATATAAGGGAATATACGCTTTTATAATAGCTTAAGGCGAACTTAACTATATACTTATTTAAGCGCCTTTTATAGCTAATTATCCCCCTTAAGTAACTTTCCCCTTTTATCTTATAAGTATAATATTACCTTTTTACCCCTTATTCTTTTTTATTCCTTATTTACTTACTCCTTCTTTTTTTTTATATTAGCTTTAAGCTAATATTTACTTTCTCTATCTCCTACTTATAATTTTTTACTATAGTTAAGTAACTTAGGAGATTATTATAGCGCTAGTTATAGCTTAGCGCTAATATTAACCTATAATAAATATATCCTTAAGCGGGGGAAGGTATATTTTAAAGCTAGGAGAATATTTAATATAATACTAATAGCGGGAGTTTTACTTATCCCGCTCCTAAGCTACGCGCGCCGCGCGCGGGCGCTAGCGTAAACTTACTTTATTAATATATAATAAGGGGGAAAATAGGTATTATATATAAATATTAAGCGATTAAAAGCTAGATAATATATATAAGTTAGTAAAAATAGTATATAATAAAGTAATAGGTAAGCTTAATATATTATATAAACTAATTAATATTATAATTATTTAATAAAAAATATTATTTCTTTTTTTATTTTCTTACTCTTATATATTAATATTTACTTAGTAATTTATAATCTAAGTAGCTTACTTATTTTACTATTACTTAAGAATTTATCGCTATTATTCCTTTTATTATTAAAAAAATATTTTATATTATAAGGCGAAAAAATTAAAGCTAGTAATAAGGGCGCTTTATTATTATTATTATTACTATTAATATTATATTATTGCTAAGAATATATTATAAGTTAAAATATATAAGGTAAATATAGCGATTATATTACTAATAGCGGGGATAAGCGTAAAAAACTATTATTACTTAAGTATAAAGGGGGCGTAAAGCTTAGTTACTAAGCGTAATATAATATAAGTAATAGCTAATATAATCTATAAGTAGTTAATATAAGTAAGAAACTTTAGTATAAGCTAGGCGCGCTAGCTAGGTATTTTTTTAGCGCGGGGGCAAGTAAGTAAGGTAATAGCTTATCTTTTCTTAATTATTATCTATAAGTCGCGGATAGCCCGCTATAAGCGTACGTTTATAATAAAAAGGTATTTTTCTTAAAGGTACCGTTTTCGCCGCTACTTATACGCCTTATAAGCTATCTTATAAAGTTATACCTAATATTATTTTCTAATCTTTTATTTTAAGGCGCTCTTTAAATATATTTTAATAACTTACCTTTACTTATAATACTTATAATTACTAAATATTTAGTAAAACTAAGTTTTTTTTTAATAATTATATATGTTTTTTTAAATTAAAAGACTTTTAATATTAATTTATTTAAGAAGATTATACGCTTTTAACCTTTTTACTTACTTATTCTAATATTCTTCTTATCTTAATTACTTTTAGTAATAATAAAAAAAGGAAAAAGAGGGGAAAACTATCTATACTTACGGGGTTTTCTTATATTCTCTTATCCTCCTTCCTCCCCTTATTCTCGCTTATATAATCCTTCTTACTTTACTTATTATAAGGCTACTTTTTTAATAATAATAAATAGCTATAGCTAGATTTACTCTAAGTAGCTCCCGCTTAACTTAATTAAAACTCGCTCCGCTTCCTAATTTAGTAATTTACTAAAATTTTTAAATACTTAGCTATTATTACTAAATAATATTATTATCTTAATTTTATAGCTTATATAATAACGCGCTATAATCTTAGTTTTATTATTATAAAATCCCTTAATTAGTCTTAGGTTAGAGGATTAGATTAGATTATTTAATATTATATATTAAGGTAATAATAGTCGTGATCTCTTTATATTAGTCTAATAATAAGTCTAATAATAATAATTCTCCTAAGTCCCTTTTTCTATTCCCTTATCCTCTAATCCCTTATCTTCTAATACTTATCTAATAGTAAGAAATCTCGGTAAAATCCTAAGAGTTATTATAGAGAAATCTTAAGAGGAAATCCTAGTAATTTCCTAAGCGTAAAGGTAATAAAGTTTCTAGGGGAAATCTAAGTAAAATCTTAAGGGGGAAATCTTAGTAAAGTATTATAAGAGGTTAGGCAATTTATAAAAGTATTATTATATATCTTATATTACTAATAATAATAATAATAATAATAATAATAATAATAATAATAATAATAATAATAATAATAATAATAATAATAATAATAATAATAATAATAATAATAATAATAATAATAATAATAATAATAATAATAATAATAAT
>PDHQ01000286.1:0-43648 GCA_003339415.1 Ophiocordyceps camponoti-saundersi (nom. inval.) | reverse complement strand
ATAAAAGCGGATTTTTATTTTAAACTTTAATAATATAATCTTATATAGCTAAGTAATTACTTACTTAATAGTTATTATAGCTCTTATTATTATTATTATTATTATTATTATTATTATTATTATTATTATTATTATTATTATTATTATTATTATTATTATTATTATTATTATTATTATTATTATTATTATTATTATTATTATTATTATTATTATTATTATCGTATATTAAAAGTAAGTTTAAGTTAATTTTAAGTTAAGTATAGTAAAGTTTTATACTAACTTTAAGTTAAGATTATATATATATATCTTAGTAGCTACTTTAAACGCTTACCTTACTATATAGTTATCGTATTATTATCTTAAGCTTTAAATTAGAGGGGGATATTAAAAATAATAATATATTTATAAGAATAATTTATTATTACGCGGAAAATATATTAATTAAAACTTATCCTTTAATTTTCTTTAAATTAAAATTATATTAAATATTAATATATCTCTAAACTTAGCTTTTTTCTAATATACGCGCTTATTACTAGCTTCTTTAGTCGCCCGCGCTTTAAGTATTATATTAGCGATATCTTTTCGCGTACGCGCTAGGACGCCGCCTTTTATAACTACGCTAACTTTAATTATGCCTTATCGCGTAAAACTTAAGGATTATAATCTTTTTAAGCCCCCGCTACTATTTACGCTATTATTTTAAGTAAAGCGCGCGAATATTAAGCGTAGCGATATTAAAAAAGTCCCGCCTTATTAAAACTATATTAGCTACTTAAGTAAATAAAAACTAAAAATAAATACTTATTAAGAGTAAATATTTTAAAAAATAATAGCTTATTACTTTTACGTAAAAAAGGTATTTAATATAATAATATATATATAATCTATTTCTAAAAACTTAATATAATATAAACTAATATTAACTTAGTAAATTATTCTAGTAGTAGCGGCCTTAGCTTAAGCTTTAGCTATTTTTATTAGTAATAATATATTATTATATAAAAATTAGCGTATTAAAATAAGTTTAATAATAATTTAATCTTTATTTAAGTTTAAGTTAATATTTAATTAACTTTATTAATATAATAATATTACTTATATAATACTTAGAGCCCGCTAGGCGGCGCGGCCGCTTAGATATTTACGTAAGGAATAGGGGCGGGGGACTTTTATTTTTAGGTTTTCTTTTCGTTTTTATTATTTTAATTTTTCCTTTTTTTATTTTTATCTCTTATATTTTACTAAATTAATTTATATATAAAAAACTCCCTTTTTAACTTTTATAAAATATTATAAATTAAATATACTAAGTATTTTACTAAAACTAATCTAAAATTAGTAAAACTTTAAGTTAAAATTAAAAAAAAGTTTTATAAACCGTAGATTAACTTTAAAAAAAGAAAAAAAATAAATAATATTAACTTATAATAAGTTATTACTAAGTATTAGGATATTTAAACTATAGAATATTAATTAAATATTAGTTAAAATATATTAATAATCTATTAAAATAATAATTATAGCTTTTATATATATTAGTATTTTAATAATTTTCTATTACTTAAATTACTTTTTTATTATTAACTAAACTATTAATAATAAAGTAAGATTATTTAAAATAACTTAGCCTTATTATATTAATTAGTATTAGTTAAGTATCTTTTCTAAGCTAAATAAAAGGCTAATATTATATTTTTTTCTTATTATAATAATTAAACTAAGTATTAGGGTCTAACCCTAACCCTATATATATATATTAATATAAATAACAAGGTTTAAGTACTTTATTTAAATTATATAGCTAAAAAAAATTTATCTCTTATTTTATATATTTTAGCTAATTAAGTTATAAATAATTAATCTTAATAACTTTATTTATAATTATTTTTTTTAATAAAAAGTATAGAAAGATTAATATATTATATATATATTTTAGCTACCCTCCTTATTACTTAAAAATCCTTATTATATTAATATCGCGCGTTATATTAAAATTACGCTAATCTTAAATTAATATTATCTTAAGTTTAACTCCTTTTTATATATATCTTTAACCTCTTACTTTATTTATATAAAGATAATAATCTTTATAATATATACTACGCGTATTTAACGCGTATTATATTCTTAAGTAGCTAGTAATATATATATTCTTAACTTTTTATAACTTTAGATAATTAAGGTTTTTATTTATACTTAACGTTATAATATTATAAGAATTTAATACTTTCTACCTCTTAGAGTCTAACTCCGCTAAAAGAATAACCTTAAACTTAAAGTTATAAGGCGGTCCGCCTCCTAATCCGCTATTAATACTAATAATACTTAATAATAAAACCTAAAAGCTTAACTAATCTTAATAATATTTATATATAAGTAAAAGTTAATATAATACTATTATTAACTTTAATAACTTATTTATTAATATTTTTTAAACCTTAATAGATTTTATTTTAAAGTTTATATATAAAAAACTTATTAGGGTAATCTCTATATAAGATTTTCGCCCTATATAAAGTAACTTTAATATAGCGTTTATTAAGCTTTAATAGCGCTAATAAGCTTCTAAGGATTTATTTAGCTTACTTATTATTATCTCCTATATTATTTAAAAGTTAATTAAAGCTACCTTTTATAAAGTAATAAGTAAGGAGTTAAACTTTACTCTTAAAGCTTTAATTTAAGCTAATATAATTATAAACTCCGCCTTAAACTCCGCCCTTTTTATAGCGCCCCTTATATAGCTAACTTCGGCAAAAATAGAGAGGGGGGTATTTATATTAATAAAAAATATCTTAGTAATTAATAGAATTTTAGCGCTTACTTTTTAAAAAATTATATAGAAAGTTAATAAGGCTATAAGCTACTTTATAGTAATTACTATACGCCGATTTCCTAGCGGTAATCTTATTAATATATTTAACTTAAAATATAAGGATTTCGCTTTTAGAGATAAATAAGTAGCTTAAGCTTTTAAAGTAAAAGCTAAGTATATACGCTATACTTATATTATTATTATTAAAAGTATTTAGACCTTAGTAGCTAACCGCGACTATAATATACTATTTAGTATTATTAGGGAGGTAAATAAAATTAATATAGTTTAAGTAAAAGTATTCTAACTTTAGCGTACTGCTAATAAAAAAGCTCCGCGGACTTATCTTATTATAAGCTTAAGTAATATAAAAAATATAAATAAGCTTTACTTAAATAAAATAATTATAAATATAGAGATAATTTATTATAAACTTTATAAGGACTTTATACGCTTTAAGTAATATTATAGATATTTTTAATTTAAGTATATTACTAAGTATTATTAAAAGCTCTCTTAATATAAATATTAAATAGCTATTTTATATAATAGTAAAAAAGAAAATTACTTTATATAAAAGGGAGAAAGACTCCGCTATTATATTTTATATAAAAATATATACTTTATATAATTAAAAATTACTTAGAGTTTTAGAAATAATAAAGCTATACTAAGTTTAGCTTTCTTAATAAACCTTACCTTTTTTAATTATTATAATTTACTTAACTTTTAGCTTTTACTTAATAGTAACTTTATAAAGATAATAAAAACTTTATTATAATTTCTTTAAAAAAGTAAATATATTATAAATCTTTTAAAAATATACCTTAGCGATTCTCTTATAGCACGCTACTTACTTAAGTCTCTTTAAAAAGCTCCTAACTTAATAATACCCGTGAGAGCTATAAGCTATATAATAAACTCTATAACTTATAACTAGCCTTATAATCTTAAGCGGAGTTTATATTAGTAAACTTTATATAACTAAAGAAATTATAAATAATTATTTTTAGCACTTAATTCTTATAAAAATTATAACCTTATTATAAAATATATAAAAAATTAATTACTTTATTTAGCTTACCTTATTTAATAAGGAGAGTTATAATATTATTATTATATAAGAATTATAGCTTAATATATATAATCGCCCTTTATTTCTTAAACTCGCTTCTTACTACTTTATTAGGTAAGGGTAAGGCTCTCCTTTATATATATAAATAATATAAAGTTAGTAACTAAGACCTTATTATAAGGCTTAACCTTACTAGAGTTTTTTTCTATAATAAGCTTTAAGTGCTTACTATTTACTCCCCGCTATTTAGAATATATATTAAACCTCTCTTATACTTATTACCTCCTCCTCTTTTTTTATATTTCGCCTTTACCTCCGCTTTACTAGTTATTTTTAGTAACTTTAACGCTTATTACCTCTCTTAAGATTTTTATAAATATACCTCCTTTTACTTTATAAAGCTTCTCTTTACTTTTTACTAATTTTATTTTAAATTTCTAACCTCTTTTTATAAGATTATCTAAGAAATATATAAATAAAGGGCTAATATTATTAACTTAATTTAAAATATATTTAATTATTTCCTTATATATTTTAGCTTAGATTTTAATTTTTTTAGCTTTAACTATATTTTTTAGTTTATATTATTTACTACCTCTCCCCCCTTAAATTTTATTTTAATATTACGTAAAAAATATTTTTACTTTTATATCTTATAAGTAAAAGTAAAAAATTACTTTTTATTTTCCGCTATTTAAGCGGAGTTTATAGTAAATATTAAAAAGTTAATAATATAGCTATATAAATAATTAAATAGTATAGCTAACTTAATAATTTTATAATTATTTTAATAATATAGTTTTTATTTATACTTATAATAAACCTTAAAAGTTACTTTTATAATTTTAAATATAAAATATCCTAAGTAATATTAATAAATATAGCTAAACTTAAATTATTAGTAAATATATTAAGATACCGTAATATAATAAAAATTATTTATTAAGAAAGCGAAAAAAATAATTAAAGACGATTCTTCGCTTTTATAAGTAGTAACTTTAATATTATATAATTTATAACTTAGTAAGTAAAACTTTATATCTAAGCTTTTCTAAAGCTTATATATTATAAAGGTCTTACTAAGGCGACTATAGAAGTAAGCTAAAGTAGAGTTATAATTAAAGCTATCGAAGAGAGGAAGGAGAGGGGAGAGAAGCCCCCCTCCCGAGCTAGCTATATACCCCGCGTAATAACTAAGCGCTATCGGGAAGACCTAAATATATCCGCTATAATCCCCCTTATCTAGCTATAATTAGTTATAAACTAATCCCTTATATAGCCCCCTCCTTAAGCTAGCTAAGGAGGTAAGAGCGTAGGATAGAAAAGTTATATATTACTACGCTAATAAGATATTTTATATAATCCCTAGCTAATAGCCTAATAGCTTTCGTAAAGATAAGGATAAGAAGGTAAAAGGGCTCCCTTATAGCTTAAGGAATTAAACCCTAATCCTTATAAGGAAGACTCTAATAAGCTTAGAATTATAGCACTGCTTAAAATAGGAATTAATAAACTTATATATTAATAGTAAAAACTTACCTATATAGCTAGCGTATGAAACTAAGTAGTACTATACTAGTTATAAAAAGCTTAGAAGATACCCTAATTATAATAAATAGTAAAGCTAGCTATATACTTATTACTATATACTATTAGCGCTAATTTATAAGCTAAAGCGTAATATAATTATAGTATATACTTATTAATAAATTTACGCGCCTAAGCTACGCGCGGACTATCCTTATATAAAGTAACGTAATAAAGCTAGAAATTACCTAAGCTATAATATTTAGCGTATACTTATCCTTTTTTACTTATTATCCTTTTAATTAAAATATTTTAAATTTACCTCTAATTACCCCGCTCCGCTTATAAAAAGCCCTAACTTTAATATTCTTATTTGCTTATAAAGCTTTAAATAGTTACGCTTAAAATAACTAATTTAATTATATTAATAATAACGCTAGCGCTTAGTAGTGCTAGAATAAGATTATATAAATATAATATTTATTAAGTTAGTAAAAAGGGGGGGCGGCAAATTAACTAATATATTAAGAATATTCCTAGAACTAAATACTTTATTAAAGCTTCGGAGAAGGCTAGCAAAGGCCGCGTATATTATAAGCTAGTTCTTATAATCTAAGCGCTCTTATAGCTCTTTACGTAGCCTAGATAAGAGTAGAATAATCTTAGTATAATTAAATTAGTTTAATAATCTAGCCTCGAAAAAGGTATATTCTTACCTTATAACGTATTCTCTAAGGGGCTCTAATAGCCCTTAATATATCTTAACTAAGGAAAAACTTACTTAGCGCTTTTTATAATTTTCCCCGAGAAGCTTAGAGATATACGCTAAAAAGGCTTTAAGCTAGTAAGAAAAATTTATAGCTATAATAACGTACGGAAAAAATATCTACTAAAAGGTACTAAGATAAGAAAAGATATAGTAGAACTAGGACTTAGGCTCCCTAATTATAGCTTTATCGATTATAAATTTAATATATATAGCGGCTAGCTAAAAGTCTAAGCTAGAATAAGCTAAAAGCAGCTTTAATATAAGTAGAATTTAATAATATTCTATACTAAGATCTTACTTTTATATTTAGTTAGCGGTAAGAAGAGCTTTAATTAATATAAAGGTTTTACTAAGGCGACTATAAAAATAAGCTAAAATAGAGTTATAATTAAAGCTATCGAAAAGAGGAAAAAGAGGGGAGAGAAGCCCCCCTCCTAAGCTAGCTATATACCCCGCGCGATAACTAAGCGCTATCGGGAAGACCTAAATATATCCGCTATAATCCCCCCTATCTAGCTATAATTAGTTATAGACTAATCTCTTATATATATACTCCTTTTTTTAATAAGATATAGACTTTACTTTCTAATTATTTTTTTTCGAAAAGTTAAAGCTTTTAGCTTATAAATTCTTTTCTTATTTTTTAAAAAATATTTTATATTTTCCTATCTCTAACTTTTTCCCTTTAATTAATATTCCTTTTTAAGTTATTAAAAATAAAATCCGCTTTATTATTTTTAATATTATATTATAAAAATTTACTAAGCTTAATAATATCTTTATTAGCTTTTTAAAAAGTTATAAATAACCTTTTATAATAATCTTAACTAAGCTTTTTTAAAAATATATTACTTATAAATATTTCTTTACTTAATATTAAACTTTTAATAGTATAATTTTCTAAAAAATAGGAAAAAGCTTAAAAGTTTATTAGACTTTAAGCGGCTATTATCTTATCTCCTTTTTTAATATTATAAATAAGATTTTAAAATTATAATAATAAAGAAAATATCCCACGTATCGGAGTTTATAAAAATCTTATTATAAGGTTAAATAAGTAACTAGCTTAACTAATTTACTAATAGCGCTTTACTTTTTCTAATAAAGTTTATTTATATTATTTAAAGCTTTTAAAGCTCCGCCTTTTTTCTAATATTAAATATAATAAGCGCTTTTAATTATATTTTATATTTTAAGCTAATAGAAATCCTTAACTTTTTTAGCTTCCTTAGATAAATTATAGCTTTCCTCCGCTCTTACCTTTTTAATTATACTTTTTACTTAAAAGTTAATAATAAATTATTAAACTTTTTTCTTATTTTTACCGAAATCTCTTAAGGCTCCTTACTCTATTTAATATTATTTATCTTATATATCTTATCTTTTTATAAGCACTTAAAATAAGTAATTAATATATTTATTATTAAATTTATAAATAATATTAATATTTTTAATATTAAGTATACTTTCGCTTAAGTCTATTATTAGCTTAAATAAGCTTAAAATATTTATTATAATTAAGTAATAGAGTATAAAATAACTTTTTAGCTACTTAAAAGTAAGCTTTTTTATTTTACGAAAGCTTACTCCGCTAATATAACTTTGCTAATCTTTAATAAGAATATTATTTAACTTATATAAAAAGTATATATATTTAAAATTTAAATTTATTATAAATTTTAATAAAAGCTATATTTTTATTATTTTATAAGGAAGCTCGCTTATTAATAGCTAGCCTTAACTAAGCTTATTTTATTTACTTAAAGCTTTTTACTTTTTTAAGTAAGGGAAATTTATATTAAAGTTATTAAGTTTATAATCGCTTTTAGCGCTATAATTTACTTTACTTTAACCTTACTAAGCGGGGAACTTAAAGGCTTTATTTTTTAATAATTAGCTATAACTTAGTTTAAATACTTTTATATTATTTTTAAAGCGTACTAAGTAACCTTTTTTTATTATATTAAGTTCGAAACCTTTATCCCTTTTATTAATATTTACTTATTTTATTACGCTATTTATAGCTATTAATTTTTTTATAATAAAAAACTTATAGCTTATATTTACTCCGCTTTTAAGAGAATTATTATATACCTTTACTAATATTATAAAAGTTAGCCCCGCTTTACTTATATTTTTTTTAAATTCCTCTAATTCTTTTTTATTATTTAAGTATAGACTTTAAATATTACCTCTTAGTCCTTTAAGATTTTAAAAGCTTATTTTTATAATAAATAATAGCTTTACTAAAACTTTAAGAAAAGAAAGCTTTAAAAATATAGCTAGTTTTTTAAATATCTTATTAATAAACTACCTTATTTAAAACTTAATAATACTTTATAAATTTATTAAAGCTTTCTGAAATTCTTAAGTAACGCCTTAACTTAGCTTTATAATAGTAAAATTAGCTTTAATAAGTTTCTTTATATTTATAATATTTCTATAATTATAACCTTTTATTATTTTTATAATAATAAGGAAGATAAGATAATAGCTTACTTTACTTTATATTATAAACTAACCGCTTATAAAAAAACGCTCTTAATAATATTTTTTATAAATTTAATTTAAAATTATAAGCATTTTAATAAAGCTTTTAGTTATAAAGCTATTATAAGCTTTTTTATTTTATAATTTCTTTACTTATAACGCCTTTACTAGTTTAACTTTTTTTATTATTTTATAATATTTAAATATATTAAAATATTTAAATATAAAATTTAAGCGTAAAGGATAGTTTTTAGTATTTTTACTATATAATTATTATCTATTTACCTTATACCTTATTTTTAACTTCGCTTCTTAATTTATTTAGCTTTATTTAGCTTACTTACTTTTTTTCCGCCTTTACTTTTTACTTTATCTTTTACGCTTAATTACGCCCTTAACTTTTATAAGCTTATCTTTTAAGCTATTATTATCGCTTTTTATTACGCGCTTTAATATTATTAATATAAACTTTATAAAAAGGGATTTAGGTACTTAGATAAAGTTTAGCTTTAGCTCCGGCTTTTTTTATAGCTTTTATTACCTTTATTTTTACTAACTCCTTCTCCGCTCCCGCCCTTATTTTCCTTACTATATTTTTAGCTATTTTCGCGCTTTTAGCTTTTTTTACCTTATTAGCTATCTTTACCTTACTTACTTCCTCCTCCGCTTCGCTTATTTTCTTATTCTTTTTAACTATTATTTACTTTAACTTATTTTTTAATATTAATATAATAAGAATAAGTAATAAGGCTATTACTTTTTTATTTATTTTTAGCTTTATTTTTAATAATAGCTTTATTAAGTTTAAATTAAATATATAATTAAGCTTAAATATATTATTTAATATATATTTTAATTAATTTATTTTAATATTATTTATAATTTATTAGTTAATATTATATTTTATTTTATAAATTTTATATAATATCTAAGCTTAGGTATTATTAATATTATTAAAATAAAAGCGGATTTTTATTTTAAACTTTAATAATATAATCTTATATAGCTAAGTAATTACTTACTTAATAGTTATTATAGCTCTTATTATTATTATTATTATTATTATTATTATTATTATTATTATTATAAACTTTATAGCTATTATTATTATTATTATTATAAACTTTATAGCTATTATTATTATTATTATAAGCTTCTTTACCCTTACTATTTCTAACTTCGCTATTACCTTCGCTACCGCTTTTAGCCTTAAGTTTATTACTGCTATTACCTCTACTTTTAATTTAGTAAAAGTATTTATTTTTATTATTATTATTATTACTATTATTATTATTATTATTATTTTTATTATTTTTATTATTTTTTTTACTACTTTGCTCTTTATTTTACTTACCTTAATAATTATTTTATTATTTATAGTAAATATCTTAAAATATAATAAGATTAGTATATATAACTTATAAAAGAAAGATTAATAATTAGAATAATAAAAAAGGTAAATAGTATAGCTATTAAAATAGCCGCACTTACTAAAGCGCTAGCTTTAGTTAATATTATTATTATAATAAGTTAAAGCTTTAATATTTTATTTTAATTTTAAATATAATATAAGTTAGCTTAAAATTACTTTTATTATTTATTATTAGCTAGCTTTAAACTTTACTTTACTTTACTTTATATTTATTTATAAGCTATTTAGTTATTTTTCTTTACTAATATATTTAGCCGTCTTTATAGCTATAATATATAAATTATTTAAATAAATTTATAATTTAATTAATATTTAAGCTTTAACCTTATTTCTAACTTTACTTTTAGCTTTACTTATTTTATAATATTTATATTAAGCTTTTATATAATTATATTAATTAGTTAACTAAAAACTTATATATTTTATTAGCTTTATATATAATTATATAATATAATATTACTTTTTTTATTATTTTTATTATAAAATTTTATATTTAGCTAATTAAGCTATATATATAATATAAAGAGAATTATAAAGCTTTTTATAAATAGTTTTAAATATTATAATATTATTTTTTTATTAATATATAGCTATATAATTATTATTATTATTATTTTATTATAAAAGTTAAAAAAAAGGGAAAAGTTAAGGAAAAGGGTTAAAAATATACCTTTTTTTAAAAATAATAAAAAGAAAAAAAAAGAAAAAAAGAGGTAGAAAAAAAAAGATATACCCCCCCTTTTTTAATTATTAATAGATAATAAAATAGCTACCTTATTATTTTACTTTACCCCCTCTTAGACTTTCCTTCCTTTACCCCGCGCTATACCGCCTCGCTTTATATTACCCCGTACCGCCCCGCACCGCCCTATACCGCCCCGCGCTACGCTATACCGCCTTATTTTTTCCGCCCTATATTTTATAAACTTTCCTTTTCTCTATACTTCCCTTTTTACCTTACCTTTTTTATATTATTTAAGATTACTTTTAAGTAATAGGCTTATTATATTATATTATTATTAGCTATTATTATATTCTTATATAAATATATAGTTAGCTTTTTTTTATAGTTAAGGGGTTTTATTTTATTTTTAGGGATTTTTTTTACTTAATATATTATAAAAAGCTTTAAATATTATAAAAGCTCTTAGCGTATAAATAAATATATATATATATATATTTTAATAATTATTAAAAAGTTTAATTAAAGTCTTTAAATATATATTTTAAAGCTAATTATAGTTTTAATTATATATAAGATTTTTCTTATTTTATATAAAAATTTAAAAATAAAATATATATTTCTTAATCGCTTATTAATAAAAAGTAAGCTTAGAATAATATTATAGCTTAGAAATATATTAAGTAAATAATAATATTAAGATTATAAATAAAAATTTTAAGCTAAGGAGAGAAAAGAGAAAAAGAAGAAAAACTTTTATAAGTAAAATCCTTATAAAATATATAAGGATATATATTAGTAAAAATAGAAAAGGGTATAAAAATCTATATAAAAATCTTAATAAAATCTTAGTAAAAAAGTAGTTATATTTTTAGGTAATTTCTCCTTAAGGTTCTTTCTTATTAATTTTATAATAAGGTTTCTTAAGGTTATATAAATATAGTTAAAAACTTTTAGAAATTACTATAAAATATTTTAGCGTATAATAGCGCTTTTTATTATTTTAGCGCTGCGATTACTTTTTCTTTAAGCTTAAATATATTTTAATCTATATTTATTAAGTTTAAAATATACTAATTAAAGCGGGCGTTTAATTATATTTTTTTATTATAGTACTTTAAAAGCTATAAAGGTAGCTGCTAGAACCTCGGTAGTAAGTCGAGTAGGAAAAACCCTCCTAAAAGAGGTAAAACCCCCCGCTATATAGTAGGACCGCGTCTAGCTTAGGGCCGGGCTAGGCGCTCTACGCGTATAAAGAAAGTAACCGTTAGTTACGGTAATACTATATAACGTAAGGAAAGATAAGAAAAAATAAATAAGATAAGGAAAAGATAATAATAGTAGCGGTAAGTATTACCTATATATATTAATATATACCTCCCTAGCCTCTAAGTATATATAACTTAACTTTTAGGTATATAGCTACGTACCTCTTTTATATATAGTATATACTTAAGTATATACCCTTTTTTTAAGCTTTCCTAATTAGGAAGCTTTCTTAATTAAGAAATCGGTTTTTATAAATTAATAATTTAAGGCTTAAAAGTATATAAGGAGGGGGGGGTTATTCTTACTAATATAAGCGGGCTATTATTATTTTATTATTTTTTTAGTAATTTTAACTATATAAGTAATCCTTAGCGCGCGTAATTAGTTTATAGCTAACTTATATTAAAATAAAATACTTACTAAACTTAACTTTCCTTAAGCGGTATTTTACGCGGGGTATATTAATACGCTTATTAGCTTTAGGGACCTTTATTAAGTATAAAGAAATAAGTACTTAGCTTTAGCGTATATCTATATCTATTAATAACTAAGGTAAACTATCTAAGCGCGGTTTACGTTAAATATATAAATAATTATATTAGGTATTAGCTAATTAATAATCCTACTATAGCTAAAGCTATTTACGCTATAGTTAAAATTACCCGCTAGCTAAGCTTCGATTATAACGCTTAAATAGTAAGTAATATTAAGGTTATATTAAGTCCGTAATAAATTCTATACTAATAAGTATAATAAAAAAATATAATTTAACGCGTAAAAAAAATACGCGCTATTATATATTATAATAATATTTACGCTAATTAAGTTATATAAGCGGCCGCTAGCTATATATTACTTTAGGGCTTATAGCTTCTTACTATTAAAAAGAACCTTATTATTAAAATAACTAAAAATCTAACTAGCGCTAACTAACTTATCGCTATTATATTAGCTTAAATATAAAAGTAATATATTTTCTATATATAAATAATTAATTTTTTTAAATAATTAACTAAAAAGCTTTACTATATTTACCGCGCTATTAAAAATAACGCGCGCTTATAAGGGAGCTTATCTTTTACTAATTATCCTCCTATCTTTTATATTTTACTTCTTATTATTAATTCCGCTTCCGCCTTAATACTTATTAAATTTAAATTAGAGTCTAATAAGTTTATTAAGCTTAAGATTACTTTTACCTTAAGTATTAAAATTACCCCCGCCGCTAGGGAGGATATTACTAGCGCTTATACCGTAACTACGCTACCTCCTTATAAGGAGATCCCTAATTTTATTAAAAATAATTTAATTAATAATATACCTAATAACGAAAATTTTATAATATTAGTTAATAATTATATTATATTTAGTAAAAAGAAGAAGCTATTAGTAAAAAAGGAGTAAATAGCTTTAGTTCGCGCTTATAATTATAATTAAGGTTAAGGCTATAGCTAAGGCTATAGCTATAATAAGCGCGGTTAGTTCTGCGCTTTATATAGTTAAATTAATACCTTATATATAATTAAAATAGTTTAGTTTTAAAGCTAGGTAAATAGCTAATAAGATAAATAATAAGATTATCGCTATAAAGTAATTTTTATATATCTATTATAAGGCTAAAAGCCTTATCTCCTTTATTTATTTTATTTTCGTAAAATAATATTATAAGGTTAAATTAGTATAGTTATTTAAGTAAAAGAAACTAATATATAAGTTTAGCTATAAATTAAAAGTTATTAAGCGCTTTAGTAAAGTTACGCTAATTTTATATTAGTCGCTAGTTAATATTAAAAAGTAGCTTATTTTTATAAGTAAAAATATAATTAAGAAAAATATATAATATTATCTTATTTTTACTATTATAAGGGTAATATTTTAAAATTACCTTAAGGACCTTATAGGCTTAGAGAAAGGAATTAAGTTTAATATATCTAATTTAAAATTATATAAATATTATATTAATAAACTTAAGAAATCTTTCGTAGATATATAAGGCGGTCCTAGCTTTAAGCTATAGCGGTTTATTAATAAAGTAGCTATAAGATTACTTATATTTCTTAAGCTTACCTTTTTAAGAATATTATTAAAAAAGCTATTTCTCTTAAAATTTAATATTAAAGTTATATTACGTATATCTAGCCTCTAATTTAGGTCCGGTCTATATCTTATAAAATTCCTCTAAATCTTATAATACTTAATATCTCTATTAATAAGGGCGCCTTTTATATTTATATCTAACTTACTTAGTAGCTTTCTTTATTATAATATAGATAAGGTTTATTATACTTATATATTAAAAGCGGTAATAAATATAAGCTATTTAATAAATAAAATATAAGTTAAAAAAGGGGATAAAAGCTTTTATTTTAATATAATAGAGAGGGGTAGCTTTATAAGCTTTAGTAATAACCTTTAAATATTTAAACTATTCCGTAATTAGCGCTTTTATAATAAAGCTATATAATTTCCCTCCTAATTATATAAGCGAGGTAAATTAAAATATACTAAATATAATTACTAATCTAATAATTTTAATATATACCTTTTTTACTTTTAATAATATATAACCTTATATTAATATAATAATTTTAGTAAAGGCTAAATATTAGCGCTTAAGTTTAGTAGCGAGTTTTAAAAAGTAAAATTTTTATTAGAGTTTATAATATAGCTAAACCCCTAAGAGTCTCGCTTTTTATATAAGCTATACTATCTCTATACTAAGCTAAAGCTAAGTTATATCCGCTTTCCTAGCTTTCGTAAAATATATTAACTTATTTTTAGCTAGCTAAAAGGTTATTTTATACTTAAAAGCTTATTATTTATAAATTCGCTATACTTACTTAAGTTAGAGGAGTACTTAAGCTTTATTATATTTAATATTAAATATATTAGTATTATTAGTAAAGCTTACTATTAATAATCTAATTATTAAGTTTAGATATCGGTATAGTAAAAATATATATAATAGGAAAAGGACTAGTAATATAAGAGACCTTTAGGGGACCCCTTACTAAATTAAGAAAATATTACTAAGCTTATAATTAAACTTAAATTATAAAATTTTAATAATAAGATAAGAATAAATAAATACTATAACTTATTTAGGAAAGCTTAAGTAATTAAAAATAATTATTAGCTTATTATAAGAAATATAATTAAAAGCTTCGGTAAAATTTAATAAAAAAAATAAAGCGGTGCCGCCTTAGTTTTAAATAATTTTAATAATTTTAATAAATATAAAAACTATAATATTAATAAAATATTATAGCTTATTACTTATTTAGCTATCTAAGAGGATATTAGCTATTTTTACTATAAATATTATTTTCCTAGTAATAATTATTTTTAAAATTTTCCTTATTATATTAAAAAGCGAAATTAGCTTATACCCGCTTAAGGTATAATATATAGCTAGTAGTTTACTTACTTTACGAATAATTATAATATTAAAAGTTTTAAATTATAATAAGAAATAGCTACTATTAATATAGCTTTAAAAGATTTTTTAAAAAACTTAGATAAGGGGGGGTTTATATCTTTTTAGAAACTTAACTAAGATCTTATTAGGGCTAGTAGATTTTTATAAAATAATTAAGAAAAAGGTAAAATAAACGTTATCGGTAATAATTAAATATTTAATATAGAAAAGAGGGAAAAGTTTATCTAAAGTAAAAAGAGGGGCTAAGGCGGTAAAAATAAGGAAAAATTATTAGCTAAGTAAAATTACTTTATCTAAGAAAGTAGATATTAAGTTTAAGTTAGGGCTTTTTTATAGCGTTAATATATATATAAGCTCTAGTAAGGCCTAGCTTTAAAACTAGGCCTAATATTTTATTATCTAAAATATTATTAAGTTTATTAAAATACTATTAAGGAAATCGCGCTAAGTGCTATAGTAAGCTACGCTAATTACGAACTTTTATATTTTTATTATTTCCTAATAGTTTTATTAATAAAAGTTAATAAAATTAGCTTTCTAATATTTTTAAGCTTACTTAATAATTATTATAGTAGCTACTATCGCTTAATTTTACTAGTTTTATATTATAAGGTATATATAAATATATAATAGTATTATAATCTTTATTATTATTTCTAGCTATTTATATAATAAAATAATTACTTTTTCTAAGTTTTTAAGTATAAAAGTATAGTATATTTTAAGCTTAAGTTAGTTTTATACTTTAGCTATAAGTATATTTAGGTAAAAGAAGCGCTAAATTTTAGTTAATATAATATTAAGGCGGAGGTTAATATTTATATAGATAACTTATAAAATATAATCGGAGCCGATAAAGTTAAGGTTATTTCCTTAGTATATTACTTAGTAATTTAGCATAGCTTAAGCTAAGTTAATAATACTAATTTATTTATTATATATTTCCTAAATAACTCCGCTTAAAAGCGTAATAAGTTTAAGATAGAGGCTAGTTATAAGATTAAGGAAATTAGCTATTTTAGGAGAGGACTTTTTATAATAATCTTATAAAAAGTAATAAAGGTTAAAGTTATTATATAAAAAAATAGCTATTAAGGTTAGGTTAAGGTAAAAAAAGTTACGCTATAAAAAGGGGCTAGACCGGATTATTAATAAAAATAAGTAAATAAATATAATTTATAATAAGGGTATAATATAAAAAAAATAAAAATTATATTAAGTATAATAAAAAGTATCTAAAAGGAGAGGTTTAATTATTTATAAATATAAAAAATTACTTAGTTATTAAAATTTATAAATTTATATAATAAAATACTAAAAAGTAAAAAGCGTTTAAATTAATTATATTATAATTCCTATAAATAAATAAAATTATAGCTAATAAAGCTATAAAGCGCGGTATAAATAAAATAGTTATATTTTTATATATTTTAAAAAAAAGTTTTAATTTTTATTAAGAGTAAAGGAGGTAAAGATTTATAATTATATTAAGGTAGAAAAGGGGGCGGAAAAAGGGGCGGGGGAGGGGGCGGAGGAGGGTATAATAAAAGGGGAAAGGGTAAGAGGGGGAGGATAAGTTTCCTAAGCTCTACCGCTACCCTATCTACTATAAAATCTAAAAGTAATATTACTCCCGCCTTAGCCCCTTTTTAATATTAAAGTAAGCTTATTATTTATATTAAAGTAAAATATAGCTTATAACTATATAGGGGCCGCGTATAACTATTTCCGAAACTAAACCTTAATAAAGTTATTATTAATTTAAGATTAAGTTAGCTAAGAGTAATTTTAAAACTTATAAAGTTAATATATATAATTATTATATATTTAATCTTAATATATTTTTATAGTAAAGTAATCTTAAAACTATAAGGCGTAATTTCCCTTATATAAGATATAATTTTTAGTACTAATCTTAGCGAGGGCTAGATATATACTCTCCTTTTCTAAGTATATTATAGCTATATATATTTTATATTATAGCTATTTTCGGTAATATTTCGCTATATACTTATATTAGTAATATTAATAATATTATTAAAATCGCACCGCGTTATTATAAACTTTTATATAGGAGATTTTTATATTTATAATTAAGCTATTTTATATAAATTTATTAGTATTTATTATATTAATAATTCTTAAGATAATATAAATACGCGTAGCTCCCTTATTATAAGGCTAAAGTACTTAAACTTAGGTAATATTAACTTTATTATATTTCTTAATTTATTATAAAAATATATCTTAGTTATTATAAGCGGCCCTTACTTATACTTTTTTCGCTATAATAAAGAAAGTTTTCTAGCTATAAATTACCCCCTTACTAAAAATAATAAAAATTTACTTAACTAATCTTACTTATTTTTTATATTTTAGATAGAATATAATTATTATATCTTTACTAAGGAGTTATCTTATAGCTAATATAGCCTTATATTTTAAAGCTATATTCGCGGCCTATATAATTTTTTATAAAGTTAGCTATAAAATATCTATATTAATTATAATATTTTTTATAAATATAATAATTTTTTTATTAAAGTAACTAAGAATAAGTTTAATTACTATATTATTAATAATAGCTATAGAAGCTTATAATAGCTAAGTTAAACTAATATTAAAGCTAATAGTTTATAAAAATACTTTTTATATAGCTTAAGTAACTATTTTCTTAATTAACTTAGTAATCTTAAGTAAAAATTAGGTAATATTTTAATTTAAGGGGGTTACGAATTTCTTATAAAATTTAGCTTTAAAAGCTATTATAATATTTTAAATATTAGAGAATATTATAGTAAGTATTATTATAGCTAATTTATTATAAGCTTCCTTTATATCGCTATTATAAAGGTCCTATACTTACTTTACTTCTTCTCTTATTTTAACGCTATTATTATATTATCCTTAGCTAGATTAAGGGTATTATAGGGACTATCTTAGTCCCCGCGTACCCCTATCTATAATTATAAGCGCGTTACTTACCCCTTAGGCCCCGGCTAAAGCCGCCGTAGGCGCTATTAACTCCTTCTTAATAATAAATATATAGTAAAGAGCGAAAGATTAAGTAACGGGTCCTATCCTATTTTCGTGAAAGGTTATTCGCGGGCGTTTAATTACTTTAAAGTAAAATAAACTAATTTTAAGATTAAAATAAAAGTCTCCCCCCCTTCTCCCCCTTACCCTTTTTTTAATAAATTTTACTTAAAATATTTATTACTTTTATAATACTCTTTTAAATATATCTTTAGTTTATATTTTAAATTATATTAAAACTTATATTAATTAGTATATATATATATTATTTATTAGTTTATTTAACAAAGTATTAAGATTATAATATTAGTTTTTTATTTACTTTTAAAAAATATTTAACTAATAATACTTTAATTTTAATTTATATACTATTATTAATACTTTATCTTTTTACTTTATATATACTTATCTTTAGTTTCTTTTAACTTAATTTATAATTACGTTAACTTTTAAATTTTAAGTTATATTAATTTTAATTTTAATTATAGCTTTAATTTAACTTTAGCTTAACTTTTAATATTTACTTTTTAATAACTATAATTTTTTTTTATATAATTAAAATTATAAACTAAATATAAGCTTTTATATTTTAATAGCTTTATTTTTAATTATTATAATATAATATTTTTTTTTATTATTTTTTAAAAAAGCTTTATACTTAGCTAGCTAGATAATATATATTATATATAATAACTATATAACTTATATAAGTAAGCTTTAATATTATAATTCTAAATACTTTACTTATATTATATAATTTTATAATTACTATTATTAGCTCTTTATTAAAAAAGTTAAAAGGAAAAAGTTAAGAGAAAGTGTTTTAATTAATAAAGTATATTATTATTATCACTTTTATAGCTTTTTACTTTATTTAGTTATTATTATAAAGCATAGCTTATAAAATAAGCTAAGTTAAGCGGTAAGGCTGCCGCTAGTTTTCTAAGAAGATAACAGCGGAAGGAACCCCTTAAACAACACACCCGCTCTTATAGCAAATTACCTCAATCAACACCTAGACTGAACGATCTCGCACGTAGTAGCAGAATCACCACTACTCATGGCTGGAAATGTGGTCAGCGCGGACTCTTCGAAGCATGCTGACGCGGCGGGGAATACCTTCCCTCCATCACCAGCGCCCTCTACTCCTCAAAATGGTCGTCGGCGATATGCTTTAGCCACGGAACTGGTCCACACAGAAACGAAAGACCAGTATGGCGCTTCGAGCGTCCCAATCTACCAGTCCGCGACCTTTAAGCAGATGTCTTCTAACGGCGGCCAGCAAGAATATGACTATACAAGATCCGGAAATCCCACCCGTTCACAACTTGAGAGGCATCTCGCAAAGATTATGAACGCCACTCGGGTCCTGGCAGTTAGTTCAGGCATGGGGGCTCTTGATGTCATCACTCGTCTCCTTCGGCCAGGCGACGAAGTCATCACTGGGGACGATTTGTATGGCGGCACTCATCGGCTCCTGACCTATATGGCCTCAAACCAGGGCATTGTTGTTCATCACGTCGATACGACGAGTATCCGCTCCATCAAGAAATATCTCGGCCTAAAAACGGCCATGATCCTTCTCGAAACACCCACCAACCCCTTGATCAAGGTCGTGGACGTTGAATCAGTCGCCCGCGTCACACATGAAACTATACCCGGTGCTCTTGTGGTCGTCGATAACACGATGCTTTCGCCAGTGCTTTGCAATCCCCTTGATCTTGGCGCTGACATCGTCTACGAGTCGGGCACAAAATATCTTTCTGGCCATCATGACGTCATGGCTGGAGTCATTGCCTGCAACAATATAGTGTTGGGAGATAAACTTTTCTTCACCATTAATTCGACCGGTTGCGGACTGTCACCCAATGACGCATTTCTCCTCATGCGCGGTGTAAAAACACTCGCTATTCGGATGGAGAAGCAACAAGCCAACGCGCAAGTAATCGCCGAGTTCTTAGAGAGTTGCGGTTTCCGCGTGCGGTATCCAGGCCTTGAGTCTCATCCGCAGTACGATTTGCATCGGTCCCTCGCTCGGGGGGCCGGTGCAGTATTGTCTTTCGAAACCGGGAACGTTTTAATCTCGGAGCGCATTGTGGAAGCTACTCGCCTATGGGCAATCAGCGTAAGCTTCGGCTGCGTTAATAGTCTGATAAGCATGCCTTGTCAAATGAGCCACGCCAGCATAGACGAGCAGACAAGGAGGAATAGGGAGATGCCAGAGGATATCATTCGGCTTTGTGTGGGGATCGAGGACCCGAATGACCTGATACAAGACCTGTCAGACGCTGTAAGTCGCTTCCTGAAGACTTCCTACTCTTCTCTTACCCTCAATAATGACCATATTGCGCTAACGTTTCTGCAGCTTGTGCAATCCGGCCTTGCAGAAGTGAAGGATCACGCAAACCTATGTGGTGCACTGTGGAAAGTTCCGCAATGAGACCGAATGCGTATTCGCATATTCTGCGCCTACAATTCTCACAGTAGCTGAGGATTAATTTCAACGAGTCACGCTCCCATGCGATTTCAGAACAGCTTCGTTTTCGAATCAGGCACATCGGGCGCCTTTTGCCAAATCATTCGTACCTATATACCGAAAGAGTCGACCACATCTGCCACATCTTCCAAGAAAGTTTTGGCGTTATGTATTGACGTTCCGCCTAGTGCCACGCGGACACCGGGAGTGTTTGTGTTGACATCGGCAACTGTTCTGGCTTCCTCATATGTAACACCTCCGACCACAAAAAGTATGATCTCTTGAGGTTTATCCTTGGTAGCGCGAGTCCCTTCCACAAACGGATATTGCTGCTCTTTCAAACGTCCCTTGATCAGGTTCTGCAACGTGCTCTCCAATAGCGGGACATGCTGGGTGTATACGTTTTCGACCCCCTTCAGACCCTTGAATCGACTTGAAGCACCAGAAAAAATACCTGCGGAATCAAACAAATCTGTTATGGCACCATGCAATTGCGAAAATTGGACGGACGAGTGATAGGCTAAAACTTTACTGGGCAATTCAGCCTGTCGCGCGCTTACGTCCTCTGCCATAACCAGTGAGTCGATGAGCATGGCAAGAGCGTTTGACGGATATCTGTGGTATCGCAAAGCGTAGAGAGTCACGAGGCCGACTTTCGCGTCCGCCCGTACGCAAGGCATTTGAATTAATCTTTGAATAGTCTGGTGAATTCAGTTACCGCGTCACGTTAGCAAAATTTTTTTGTTTGAGAGATGCGACAGGGTGTAGACAAGCCTACCTTGAGGTCGGAGTTATGGTTGTCGTTGCATGCCAGGCTCTGCTCGACCTCGCTGACCTCCAGAAGGTTCTCGGCGGTAACTCGGCGGCTAAGTTCAGAGACCAGAGTGACATGCTTACTGACATTTCCGGATAGTTTCCGGAATTCTGGATACTCTTCGATAAAACGCTTCATATCGGAAATAGACTCGATGTTTGCGTGTGTTTTCGTTCTAGACTGATATTGCTCCACGTACTCCTTGATCGATGCCCCAAGTTCGCCGAAATTCAGGAACATATTTTTTTTGAAAAAGAGATCTTGGTCTTGGGACAGAACAACCTCCCGCAATTCCGGTGAGATATCGGGCACCTGGCGTAAATTTACTCTGCCATTACAAATCCCAAGGAGATGATGGACCATTCCTTGATACGTCCATTGAGTAAGTAGCGGCGTTAAGGGGTCCTCTCGACGATCGAGTATAACGAGTACTGGGGGCGTGTCGACCTGCCGAAAGTCGAACAGCGCTTCTTCCTGACCGATTAGATAACAAACTTCCGACGCAAGCTTCTTGGCCAGGCCACTGCTCCTCCAATATCGGACAACCGGCTTCTTTTTCAAGGAGAGAAGAACAGCTATCAGACCGTCGGCGCATCTCTGGAGTGCAACCGGGTTCCATTTGTCAGGACCGCCAGCCCGTAAATGCCAGTGAGGAAGGGTGAGATTTAAGGAAAAGAGATCCCGATTGACGGCAGTGTAATCCGCGAAGTGCTCTTCGACAGACTTGATGACTTCGTGATTATCAGCCTCTGCAAGACGCTCCAGTAAGGACTTCTTCAAAATATTCGTAAAGTAGAGATGATACTGTCCATATTTCGGTTCCCGAAGTTCGTTAATAAGCAGTTGAATAGATCCAGGAGACGGACGGATAATGCAGAGGCAGCAGAGGTGACGCATTTTGTCTCGCGATATATTATCAAGGCGGTCAATGAGGTAAATTTCGTGGTTTAGCAGCGATGACTGTGTGATGGCTGACGACACGAAGCCAACGGTCTCTTGGTCTAGCAGCAAGACCTTCATCCTCGAAGACTGACGATCAACCTCTAAAGGTTTGATGATTCTGCGAACATAATCTGCCACTGCCTGATATATGTCCATTGCGGTCGACTGAAAGATAGCTCGGGCATAGGTAGCCGACTGACTTAACCAGAAATTAAGTCAGCCTGTTCTGGACAGCGTCAGAAGCTTACCGGGCGCCTTGAGGCCGTTGTCTTAATCTGAGCGACGGATAGTGTGGGCTAGTGGCACTAATAATGAGAGCGATAATGATATATAGGTACCTAGGTAATTAGGGATAGACCCCGCATAGCTAGTTTCTATCTCTATCTATCAGCTGGCAGGGGCCAGACACAGAAGGGTTACGTTATTCGGTCACGTGACGATTAAGTAATTAGCTGCCAGAATAGACATTCCTATTCTTAGACTTAATATATTATTAATTAATTAAGGGGGCATTTAACTAATTGTTTTATTAACTTATTTATTATAACTTATAATTAGCTATCTTAACCCTCTTATTAACTAGCCTTCTAGCTAATAATTAAGATAAGAAGGGGGATTAATTATTTTAATATTAATTATTATAACCGCTATATATATAATAATATAAATAATAACGCTAAGATTATAACTCTTAAGATATTATTAAAAGCTTTATATTTACCTTTTTTATTTAATTTACTAATTTTTTAAATTATTAATTTTTTTCTTATAAATAATTTACTTAATAATTTAAAAATTATTAATATTAATAAAATAATCTTAAACTTTTACTTTAATTAAAAGAATATATAATTATTTTACTTTTAAATTATATTTTATTTTTCTATTTATTTTATTACTTATAACTTAAAACTTATTTTTCTAAGCAATATTATAATTTAATCTTTAATAATATATATATTTAATAAGTATTAATAAAATCTTATAGCTTTTTAAAATTAGCCTTATTAAAATAATAAGGGCTAATAAATTAAGCTTTTAACTTAAGCAAATATTAATAAGTTTAATAAGATATATTAATATTATATTAATATTAATTAAAATAAAACTTTTATATATTCTATAAACTCCGCGCTTATAATAATATAAATATAAACTTCTTATTCTTATATTATAAGTAAACTCTGCTCCCTCTATTACTTTATAATAATAATAAGCCGCGCTTAAAGTAACTCTAAAGGGGAAAATAATACTATATAAGTTAATTATAATTATAAAAATTTTTTACTTAAAATATAACTTTACTTTAAATTATAATAATCTTAAATTTTAAAATTTATTATATTTATTACCTTATTAAAAGCTAAAATAAATATTAATAAGATTATTTTAGAAAATATTTTTACTTTTATATAAGTAATTATTAAATAAGTAGCGGAGTCTAAAAAGGTTTAGGGAAGCGGAAGCGCCCCCTTTATTTTAATTTTATTAGTTAATAATATCTTCTTAGCTATTAATACTAACTAACTAAAGTTCTTATTTTTAAGGACTAAATTAGTTACTAACTAAAGTCCTTATAGTAACTAATTTTAATTAGTTACTTTTAGTCCTTAGTTAGTTAGTAACTGACTAAAGACTAAAAAATTAGTCTTTAGCCCTAATTATTTTATTAGTATTTTTACCTTATTATTCGGCTAAAACGCCTCTTAAAGGTATTTTTTAATAATTATAGCTATTTTTCCCGCTTTTTTAAAAAATACTAAAGATAGAGTAATATTTTTAATAAAAAGTTTTTAAGAATATATTTATAAGTAAAAATAATATTATATAAATAATAATAAAATATATATATAATTTTTAAACGTACTACTAGCCTTAATATATCTTTTATTAATTTTAGTTTTATTTTATATATTTTCTTTTAATTTATATAAAAGTATTAGGAAGAAAGAATAATTTAATTTAAGAATTAATATCTTTCTAATTAAAATACTTATAAGAATATTTTTCAATATATAAAAAAGCTAGATTTTACCGTAAAAGGAATCTTATTTTTCTTATTATATAATAATTTATAAGGTATAGATAAAAAGCTATTAACTTCCTACCTTATACTAAATTTCTTAAAAGCTAATATTTAAATAAAAAAGGATTAGTATAAGATATAATCTTTAATAAAATCCTATAATATAAAATAAGCCCTAATCTACCTATAATTCTATTTTTAGCTTAGTAAGCCTTTTAGATCTTTAGTTATTAATTCTTTTCTATTTTTTCCTCTTTTTTCCTTACTAGTATATTTTTTACTTTATAAATCTTTACTAAGAGTAATAAAATTAATTTTCTTTAAAAAAAACTTCTCTAATAAGGGACTTAAAAATAAAAAAATAATATTATCTTATAATAGATTTTTTAATTATTATTAATAGATTTTCTACTTATAATACTACTAATTATTAGAATTATAAGAAAAGATTTTAGCTAAGAGACTTTAGCTATTTTTATATAAAATTTGATTTAAAGACTAATATTAGCTATATAAATAAGAAAAAAATTATAAGACTTATATAAAGTTAAAAGTAAGTAGATATTTATTTTAACTTATTTTACTATTTTTATAAGAATTTAATAAAATTCTTTCTTTTTTTAAAATAAGTATTTATCCTAGCTTTTTAATTTAAAGAATTAATTACTCTATAGTAAATAGCCTAATTAAGATAAATTTAGAAGTATTATATAGCTCTTAAGAAGCTTTATATAATAGTATTTTTTTCTAATTAAAACGGCTTACGTAAGCTAACTAAAAGTTTAGTCTTTTTAGTCTTTAGTCTTTAGTTAGTTAGTTACTATATTTAAAGACTAACTAAAGTCCTTTAAGTAACTAACTAAAGACTAACTAAAAGGCACGTATTTTTAGTCTAGACTTTTTTTAATTAGTCCTAACTCCTAAATAACTAAAGACTAACTAATTTTAAACCTTGCCGCTACCTTATTTACTTTATAGCTAATATTAATAGCTAATAATTACTTATAATAATATATATAATCTTAAGCTTTATTTAAAATTTAACTTTTAGCTTACTTTAGATAGCGCGTAATAATATCTTACTATATCTTAGTAAGCGGGAGGTTATAGTTTACTTTACTAGCAGATTAATTATCTTATACTCCGAATTTTAATAAGTTACTTACCTTATTATAGCTATTCTCGGCTCTATCTTCGTAGCCTTTATTTACGGCAAATCTTAGTAATATACTAGTTACTAATTCCTTACTATTAGCTTATAAGATATCTTTCGCGTTTTATATATTAAAACCTCTATATTAATTATAAGCCTTTTTTTATTTTTTAAAGTATTAGATTTTACTAACTTTTTTAATAAGGAGAGAGTAAGTATATTACCCCTTTACTATAGTAATTATAATTACTATATCTAATTATACTAGAAATTTAATAATTCCTTACTTTTTTTATTTTAAACCTTACTTTATAATATACCTTACGAGTATCTTTTTAAGGTTTCGAAATAAATTATTAACTTAATAAATAAAAGATAGATCCGCGCTAGCTTATTATTTATAGCTACCTTTATCTTACTTATAAAAAAGCTAAGAGGTAGGTAGCGCTTTTATATTAACTATCGCGCCTTAAATAAAATAATAAAGTAAAATTATTATCCCTTTCCGGTTATTAAAAAGACGCTTTATAGCTTTTTTAATACTTACTAGTTTATAAAACTTAATATTTATATTATTTTTTATAAGCTTTATATTATAAAAATAAAGAATACCTTATAGCTTTCTATACTTAGTTTAATTTATTTAAATACCTTATTTACTTTTTTAGCTTTATAAGTACGCTTACTATATTCTAATATTATATTAATATTACTTTTAGTAATTTCTTAAGGGATTTTATTATAATATACTTAAATAATATTTTTATTTATTTAGAAGGTTTTTATTTTAATTATTAGCGTAAAGTACGCGTTATATTTTTATATTTTTATTAAGCTAAGCTTTTCCTTAACTTTAATAAGTATAACTTTATTATTTATAAAGTTAAATACTAAGAATTTATTATTTATATTAGTAAGGAAATATAGCTAGATTTTGCTAAAGTTTTTATAATTTTAGAATAGGAGGCGCTAACCCGCGTTTAAGGTATATATAGTTTTCTTAAGTTTACTAATTTTTATTACGATTTTATACCTTATTTCTTAAACTTTACGGCCCCCTTAGTTAAGCTTATAAAACGCGGCGCGCTCTTTTACTAAACTAATAAATATTAGCTTATTTTTAATATACTTAAGTCCGCGTTTATCTTTACCCTTATCCTTACTTAGTAAAATCTAAATTATAATATTATTATTAAAGCTAATTATTCTGGTAAGGTAATTAGTAAGTATTTTTTCTAATTTAGCTTAAACTATATTTTTTAGCTTATTATATATTATTTTAAAAAACTCTTACTTATAAAATAAAATTATATAATTTATAATAAAGAATTTTTTACTATTATTTCTTACCTTAAACTATAATTTACTAAGTTACGCGAAATTACCTAGCTATTTTTTATTTTTATAGATTATAAAGCTTTAGAGTATTTTATTACGCTTAAAGCTATAATAGAATATTAAGCGTATTAAGCTAAGACGCTTATTTTTTTAATTTCCGCTTTTAATACTATCTTAGCGTATAAGCGTCGCGGCCTAATATACTCTCCTAATAAGAATAAAATCGCCGTAAAATAAAAAAGCGCTTTAGTTAAATTATATAGCTTATATTTATTTATTTTTTTAAAGTATAGCTAGTTTAGTCTAGCTTAGCTTTATCTTAGTCCCTTATAATTATATTTTTTACTTAAGATACCTTAGCCCCCTTTTATAATAAAACCTTATAAAACTTTTAATTAAAAGCTTTTTATATTAATCCCTTTTATTATATACGCTATTAAGCGGTTTAATTAAGCGCTTAGAAGTTTCCGCTTAAAGTAAGTATTTATAAATAAGTTATAAACTATTCCCTTTTTACTTATAAATAAGTATAATTCTAAAGCTGCCTTAAAGTTCCTAAATAAGAACCCTTAATTATTATATTTATTTAATAAATTTATAATTCCTTTATAATAAAATATTTTAATAAGAATATTATTTTTATATTTCTTTAATAAAAGTTTTACTAAGATAGTATATTTATAAATATAGTATATTTTATTTATAATTATTATTATTATAAAGATTACCTTAATTATTAGCGTTATTAAAAGTTACTTTAGCTATTACCTCCCCCTAAACGGTTTTAAATAACTCTTTTTATAAACTTTATAACTAAGCTACCCGCCGCCTTAAAGTCCTAGCCTTATTTCTTAATAGTTATTATAAATTACTTATTTAAATATACTTAGCTTAAAACTATAATATCTATAAATATTAAGTAATATACTAAGCGCTTTATTTAATATTAGTAGCAGTTTTATAGCTTTCCTTATAAGTTAATATTTAATTATAGTTTTAATTAAATAAGCTATTTTTAGTTTACTTTTTACTATCTTACCGGGGTTAATAAGCTATTTTCTATAGCGTATTACCCTTAAACTAATAAAAATATAAAATATATAAATTAAAAAATATAAGCTATTCTCTATTATATAATCTTTTTTTTATAGTTTAACTAGCTATATTACTTACTTATTTACTAGCTTACCTTAAATAATTAAGACTTATTTATAATAACTTAATAAGTATAAGTCTTAACTACTTATTCTATAGCTTTAATATTACCCTCCTTAACTAGCTAGCGGAGGCGGCTGCCCTTATCTTTTCCTTAAAAAGCTAGGCTATAGCGTTTACTTATTTTCTTCGTAATAATATTAAAATAATATAAGCTTTAATCGCCTAGGCTTAGTAATAGTAATAAGACTTCTTAAATAAGTTTTACTAACTTATAAAACGGTTTTAAATTAATAATTTTATATAGCTTAACTTTACTTATATATAATTTAACTATCTATTTTAAAAGCTTAATTATTTTTAAAATAAATATAAGGTAATAGCTATATTAACGCTATTTACTATTATTTTTAATATTTTATTTAATATTTACCTTATTTTTTATATTAACTTTATTAAGTATATTATTAGTAACTTTTTACTATTTTAGTTACTTATTAATTTTTAGCTAAATCCTCTTTTTTATCTTTTTTATAATAACTTATCTTTTTATAAGTATAAAATTAAAAATATTCTTATTATAAAAAATATTAAAAGTTAGCACTTATAAGGTAAAATACCTTATTAACTTATTTTTATAAAATAAAAAAGTTATATTACTTTAACTTAAAAGCCGCTTAATAGCTTTAAATATTATATAATATTAAACTACTTTAAGTTTATATAAAAAAATATACGCTTTTATAATAGCTTTAAGTAAACTTAATTATATATTTATTTAAGCGCTTTTTATAGCTAATTATCCTTTTTAAATAACGTTTTTTTTATTATATAAATAAAAAGCTACCTTTTTATTTTTTATTCTCTTTTATTTTTTATTTATTTACTCTTTTTTTTATATTAGCTTTAAGCTAATATTTACCTCCTTTACCTTCTCCTTAAAATCTTTTATTATAGTTAATTAACTTAAGAGATTATTATAGCGCTAGCTATAGCTTAGCGCTAATATTAACTTATAATAAATATATCCCTAAGCGGGGGAGAGTATATTTTAAAGCTAAGAGAATATTTAATATAAAGCTAATAATAGGAGTCTCGCTTATCTTACTCTTAAGCTATACGCGCTACGTATAAGCGTTAGCGTAAACTTACTTTATTAGTATATAATAAAAAAAGAGGATAAGTAATATATATAAACGCTAAATAATTAAAAGCTAAGTAATATATATAAGTTAGCGGAAATAGCGTATTATAAAGCGGTAAGTAAGCTTAATATATTATATAAATTAATTAGTAATATAATTATTTAATAAAAAATATTATTTTTTTTATTTTTATATTTTTATATATTAATATTTACTTAATAATTTATAATTAAAATAACTTATTTATTTTATTATTATTTAAAAATTTATTATTATTATTCCTTTTATTATTAAAAAAACGCTTTATATTATAAAATAAAAAAATTAAAGCTTATAGTAAGAGCGCCTTATTATTATTATTATTATAATTAATATTATCTTATTACTAAAAATATATTATAAGTTAAGGTATATAAAGTAAATATAGCGATTATATTATTAATAGTAGGAATAAGCGCGGAAAATTACTATTACTTAAGCGTAAAAAGAGCGTAAAGATTCGTTACTAAGTGCGGTATAATATAAATAGAGGCTAATATAATTTATAAATAGTTAATATAAATAGAAATTTTAATATAAGCTAAGTATATTAGCTAAGGATTTTTTTAGCATGGGGGTAAGTTAGTAAGGTAATAGCTTATTTTTTCCTAACTATTATTTATAAATTATAAATAGCTTACTATAAGTATATATTTATAGTAAAAAGGTATTTTTCTTAAAAATACTATTTTTATTACTATTTATATACTTTATAAGCTACCTTATAACTATATTAATAATTAATATTATAGCTATTATAAAAGCTTTAAATATAAGGAGTATATAAATATTCTACCTCTTATAATATAATAATATTTCTATTATTTAAATCTTCTTTTATAATATATTTACTTATTATATAAAATAGTAATTATAACTAATTAAATAATATATTAAAATAATAGAATAATAACTTAATAAATATAAAAAGCTTAGAAAATAATAATAATTATAAGGGTTCGGCCTCTAAGCTATTTACGAAAAGGTGACTCTATTATTTAGAATAATTATAAAGAACTATAAAAAAGGGGTCGTAACGCCTAATAGGGGTAAGCGATCCGCGCGCGCGCTACGCGCGGAAATAACTAATTACCTTACGTAACTTAGCTATTTAAGTATAGCCCGAATCCTTTATATACCCCGCCGCCCTAGGAAAATAGAAGTTCTATCCTTAGCGGTAGTATAAGTTAAAATAAAATAAAAATTCCCCTACGCGTTTTTCTTCCTTTTTTTTCTTTTTCTATATATTACTTATTTTAAAAATATTAACCTTATTATTATTACGCTATCGCTACGCCGCCTCCTTACGTTATTTTTTTCTATTAGTATATTATTTTATTTATTATCTCGCTAATATATTAGCCGCGCCCTTAATACTAACTTACGCTATAAGAGAGTATATAATATAAGGAAATAGTAATAATAAAGATACCGCGCTACTAATAAAGGTATTATATATATATACGCCTTACCTTAATAACTTTATAAATAAAAGTATAGCTAAATATATCCGCGGCCGGGCGGCAGCCTACTAAGTATATTATTTATAATATAAGAGGTGCCTCTAAGAAAAGTATCTTTTTACTAAGAATATACGCTTTTAGCGGGCTATTTATAATTTATAGAATATAGCTACTTATAATAAAGCTATTTAAGAGCTTACTCGCGCTTATAAAGGTAATATTTCTAGCTATTATATTATCTTAACGCCCGCTTTCTAGGCCCGCGCTAACTATTTTAAGATATAGCTTAATATTATATAACTCGCCCCTCGCGCTATTACTAATATTTTTACGTTTTTATCGCTTAAGCTATTTAGCTTTAATATTCTTATCCTTTTTAATAATAATATTATCCCTATACTTATATTATTAATATATTATTATAATATAAGCGGCGCTATAATATAGTATTAGTAATACTAAGCTTAGTAATAAGGGTAAGTTATTATTAGCTTTAACGCGTTCGCCTCCCGCTATAAAAAATCCTTACGGTAATAAAAGTAAACTTAGTAAGATATTCTTACCTTATAGTAAGAGAAGGCGGCCGCCTAAGCTAAGGATTAATAATAATAACTTAAAGCTAATTATAATATTTATATAGCCTTTACTAACCTCGCTACCTTATCGTTACCGCCTTATACCCCTTATCGCGCCCTAGCTAAGTAGAATTAGCCGCTATAATTACCGTTACTTATAGCTAAAAGTTATAATTACTCGCGTAGCGTATTAATATTTAAGCTTAGTATACTCCCGTATAGCTATAATAGTTTAAGCTAAGCGTAATTAGCTAATAATATTAAGGAAGAAAAAAAATAATAAAATACGCTAAATACGTTATAATAGTAAAAGGAAAGATAGGGATAAGAGGGGGGCGGGGTATAATAAGCTAAAAAGAATTTACTAAAAAGGAGGGGGAATTTACTTAATTATTTACTTAATTAAGTTTAAATAAGAAAGTATATTTAAAGCTATTATATATATAAATATCTCCTTAGCGTAACTTATAATTATCTAAAATAGCGTAATATTATAAGCTATATAATAGCTTTTAAGTTAGCGTAATATATTTTTTTTATTTTACTAATATTTAATAATAAGGGGGTTAGCTTTATAAGCGTTACTTACGGGCGTTCTTTGCGGTAAGGATTTCTTTAATTTTATATTTATTAAAAGATAAGTTATTATTAGAAAATTATAAAAAAAGTTTAAGATAGCTATTAGTAAAAAATTATAATAAAAGTAAATTATACGCGGCACGCTTAAGTAAATTAATATAAAATATAAAATATATACTTTTTAGAATATTAAATATAATAGTTAAAAAGGATAGGATAATAATAACTTTATACTTAGCCTTAAAATAATTAAGTTTTTTAAATAGGTAGTTAGAATAAATATAGCGAAGATTTAACTATATAAAATTACTAACTTAGAATCGTTCTATAAGGCGATAAGTATTATTAAAAGCGTTTTATTATTTTTATTAAGCTTATATAATAAATACCTAAGCTAGCTAGATATTTTCTTATAAATACTAGGCGAAGGTAATAGCACGCTTTTTTAGGAAAGTAATTAGTGCGGAAAGCGTAAATAGCTATTAGATAAGGTTTAAGTTATATTTATATAATAAGCGGTTTAAACTTACGCTTATTATAGATAACTCTCTATTATTTAATATAAGTTAGTAAGTAAGTAAGTAAGAAAGCTAGTTAAGCTAAGAGAATAATATTATATAATAAAAGATAGCTTATACCTCTTAGTTTATTTATTTTATACTACTATTAGTTTATAAGTAGTAAGCTATTAATATAAGTTATTTAATACTTATAAGGCGGTAAAAAGTTAACTAAAAATAATTTATCTAATTTAAACTACGGTTAAATATAATAGTAGTAAGAAAGCTATAAAAATACTATTAAGTATAAATAAAATATTTTATATAATACTTAGCTTTTATAAATATTATTACTTTTAGCTATATATATTTTAATAGCTAATTAGTAATAATTATAAAAAAGCGGGGCTAAGAAAGATTTATAATAAGTAGGTTTATTATAAAGTTTATAGAGATAGTTACTTAATACCTTTCTAAGGGCGGTAATAGTTATACTTATAATAAGCTTTAGTAATAATAGCGTTAAAAGTAATTCTTATAATAATAATAATTTTAAATAAATTACGCTATATTAGCTAATATACTATTTTAGTAATAATAATAATAAAGTAATATAAATATAATATTTTTACTAAAGTGCTTTATAAGCGGGGAATTATAAGTTTTTTAAATTAAGGTAATTATTAGAAGTTCTTAGTTAGGCACCTAAAGTTGGCCCCGGAATTATAGCTAGCCGCTAGCGGAAAAGGAATAGTTTATAATTTACTCCTTTATACCCGCTTTAAAAGGGAACTTTTAAGCGCTTTCTTATAGCGCGGTATATCGTATTATATAAAGCGGGTCGGACTATAACGCTATAAACTATAATTCCCTTAAATACTTATCTACGAAAAGGGCTAATATTATAAAAGTAGCGCTTTAGCTTTAAACTAGTTATAGTTTAAAAGAATAAATAAATAAAGGCTATATAATATAGCTAAAATGCGGAGTAATATATTATCGCTTTTAATTATAATAGGAGAGGGTATTAGGCTAAATAGCTTACTTACTTAAGCGGTATTATAAATAAAAGTTAAAAAAAGTAAGCGTTTTAGCTTATCGCGCTTAGCGTTCTAATATAGCTTTAGGAGTTATAAAATATTTTAAAGCTTTATAATTTATAAATATAGTAAATAAAGAGAAGATATTTTAAAGTTTAGCTAACTATACCTTAAAGTAGTAAATAATAGTAAAAAGTTCCTTATTATAAATTATATAGTTCTATTTTATAAGCTAAAGCTTTTAAGAGAAATATATTATATATTATATAAAGGTCTTACTAAGGCGACTATAGAAGTAAGCTAAAGTAAAGTTATAATTAAAGCTATTAAAAAGAGGAAGGAGAAGGGAGAGAAGCCCCCTTCCTAAGCTAGCTATATACCTTACGCGATAACTAAGCGCTATCGGGAAAACCTAAATATATCCGCTATAATCCCCCCTATCTAGCTACGATTAGTTATAGACTAATCCCTTATATAGCCCCCTCCTTAAGCTAGCCGAGGAAATAAGAGCGTAGGATAGAAAAGTTACGTACTATTACGCTAGCGAGATATTTTATATAATCCCTAGCCGATTACCTAATAGCCTCCGTAAAGATAAGGATAAGAGGGCGGAAGGGCTTCCTTATAGCTTAGGGAATTAAACCCCGATTTTTATAAGGAAGATTCTAATAAGCTTAAAATCGTAATACCTCTTAAGGTAAGAATTAATAAACTTATATACTAATAGTAAAAACTTACTTATATAGCTAGCGTATAAGATTAGGTAGTATTATACCGGTTACGGGAAGCTTAGAGAATAACCCGATTACGGTAAATAGTAAAGCTAGCCGTATACTTATTACTATATATTACTAGCGCTAGTTTATAAGCTAAGGCGTAATATAATTATAATATATACCTATTAATAAATTTACGCGCTTAAGCTACGCGCGAACCGTCCCTATATAAGGTAATATAATAAGGCCGGAAATTACCTAGGCTATAATATCTAGCGTATACTTATCCCTCCTTACTTATTATCCCCCTAATTAAAATACTCCGAATTTATTTCTAATTTCCCCGCTCCGCTCGTAAAAAGCCTTAACCTTAATATCCCTATTTACTTATAAAGCTTTAGATAGTTACGCTTAAAATAACCGATTTAGTTATACTAATAGTAATATTAGCGCTTAGTAATACTAAAATAAGATTATATAAACGCGATATCTATTAAGTTAGCTAAAAAGGGGGGCGGTAAATTAACTAATATATTAGGAATATTTCCGGAACTAAATACTTTATTAAAGCCTCGGAGAAAGCTAGCGAAGGCCGTATATATTATAAGCTAATTCTTACGATCTAAGCGCTTTTATAGCTCCTTATATAGCTTAGATAAGAGTAGAATAATCTTAGTATAGTTAGACTAATATAATAGTCCGGTTTTAAAAAAGGTATATTCTTACCTTATAACGTATTCTCCGAGAGGCTTTAATAGCTCCTAATATATCTTAACTAAGGAAAAACTTACTTAGCGCTTTTTATAACTCTCCCCGAAAAGCTTAGAGATATACGCTAAAAAGGCTTTAAGCTAAAAAGAAAAATCTATAGCTATAATAATATATAAAAGGAATATTTACTAGAAAATGCCGAGATAAGAAAAGATATAATAAAACTAAAACTTAGGCTCCCTAATTACGGCTTTATTAATCGTAAATTTAGTATATATAGTAGCTAGCTAAAAGTCTAAGCTAGAATAAGCTAAGAGTAGCTCTAATATAAGTAGAATTTAATAACGTTCTATATTAAGATCTTATTTTTATATTTAGTTAGCGGTAAAAAGAGCTTTAATTAATATAAAGGTCTTATTAAGGTAACTATAAAAATAAGCTAAAATAGAGTTATAATTAAAGCTATTAAAGAGAGGAAGGAGAAGGGAGAGAAGCCCCCTTCCTAAGCTAGCTATATACCCCGCGCGATAACTAAGCGCTATCGGGAAGACCTAAATATATCCGCTATAATCCCCCCTATTTAGCTATAATTAGTTATAAATTAATCCTTTATATATTATAAGATTTAATCCTAACCGCGCTAGGAGAGATAGCTACTAATTACCTTACTTAAATAGTTTACTTTTACGATAATATCGAGATTAGGGCTTTACTAAGTAAGGGCGGGGGAGGAGATAAACGCGTCTTTTAGTTACTTAAAAGCGTCTTAATAAGCTAAGGTCTAATTAAAAAGGGCGTTACGCTTTATAAAGGTAATAAGTAAGGCTATAAAGGAGGAAAACTAAGGAATAAAATTACGATAAAAGTTTATAAAGCTAATAAAACTATATATACTTTTTACGTAAATTAGTACCTTTTAGTCTTTAATTATTAAAATCTTAGCTAAGTTTAAGCGTACCTTTTATCTAATATAGATAATAAACTTAAGGTATTTAACCTTATAAATTATAAACGCGTATTTATTAAAGTTTAGATATAGTTTAGCTTATTATAATTTCGTAAGAATAATACGGACTTTTTTTTAATAGTTTAAAAATAAGCTACCTAAATAAATAAGAATATTATTAAGGTAAGTAATAATAAAATCCCTAAAGGAATCGCTTAGGGAAATATTAATATATTATTAAAATAAGGCGGGGGCGCTAATAAGACTAAAAAGGTAAATAAGGTATTCGAATAGCCCGAAATATATATAGAAAGTAGTTAAATATTCCTTACCTTTCGTAATATATATCTTATAAAAGGCGGCGCGTATATCGAGTTTAGTAAACTACTAAGCGCTAGAAAGATTATATAGAGTTTCCTTTATAAAAGGTAAGGGATAGCGGTTTTACTTAGTAAGTTAATTTAAGGCCCGATAATTAACGTAAAACTGCTAGCCGCCCTTAAGCTTTTTAGCTAGGAGAATTAAGGTAGCTATAAATAATAAGCTTACGCGAATCTATCCTTTATCTATTAAATTAGTAATTTACTTTTATATTTTAAGGAGGTATTTATATAATATATTATATAATAGCTTTTAAGGTAATAGCGGTAAGGATTTATTAAGCTATTATCGTAAATAGATATAATAATTATATATATTATAATAAGGGGGAAAAATACTTACTTTTTCTTTATTAAAAAGGTTACTAAAGTTAAATACCTTAGAAAGTAAAGAAACTAGTAAGGTAAAGGGAGATAACGTTTTAATCCGTAAAATATATAAGATATTTTATAAGCTTATAATAAAGAAACGATAATCTATTTACTAATAAGATTCGCGCCTTATTAGTATAATAAAAGTTAAGCTTAAGATAGTAACTATTTAATATTTTTAAACTTATATTTTATTATATAAGATAATAAGGTTATCTATAAAATAAACTATAAAATATTATTATCTTACGTAAAGGGATATATTATACCGTATTATCTAAAAAAAGCTAAGAATTATATCTTAAGTTAGGCTAGGGATTATATATATAACTATAAGTATTTATTAGCTATCGATATTAATAATAAACTAAATAATATAATAGATTAAGGAGGAGTTTTTAAAATAAACTTATTTTTAATAGCAGATTTAAATTACGGTATAGATTATACGCGGAGTAAGGAGAGGAATATATTAAAGATAATAATATTATACCTAAGACTCGCTTATAATAGCGTAGTAATTATAGCTACTATTTACTTATATATCGATAAAGGTAATAAAATTTATAAAAATAAAGATAAGGAGAGGACTTATATTTATATTCTTTATAATATCTATAAATTAGTTTTTTAAATTACTATTTATTAAATTAATACGATTACCTCCCCCTTATATGAGACTTAGTATAGGGAGGATTCTTTTCCTTAATTCGAATAAGTAACTTAATTAGCCTTTCCTATTTTTATAAAGCGTACGGATAAGGATAAGGGCGAAGATAGGTATACCGGATAATCCCTCGTAAAGTAGCCTACTTAGCTATAACGTAAATAATATCCCTTAACCTAACGCTTACTATATTCCTTCGTAAAAATATAAGGAGCGGAATAGTAAGGTTTTAAACGCTACCTTTTATATTTACTATATCTCTAATTACGGGAAGAACGCCTTAAGGTTATATTAGTTTAGCGGATATTTATTATAAGTATATTAATATCTTAAGCTACTAAGGAAGGAGTAAGGGAAAAAGGTATTTAATCTTTACTTTTAATTCGGAATAACTTAATATTAATAATAATAAAATAAATATAAGTTACGGCTAAGATATAATTATTAAAAGGAATATCGTATTTAAGATAATAGCGTTATAACTTAGAGGTAAGTACGCGATATAAATATATTACCTTAATTTTATTTACTTATATAATACCTTCTAAAAGCGATAGTTTTACCTTAAAATAAATAAGGAAATCGGAAAATAACTTAGAGGTATTTTAAAAAAGCTTTTCTAATTCCGTTATAGCTATTTAATAGCGGTAAAGGTTAGTAAATATTATATTAAGATATTTAAAAAAGGTCTTAACTTAGTATTAATATTCCTCGCTTCGCTTAAAAAATAAAGTTACTTTTAACTAAATAATAAGTAATAAATACTAATAAAGGAAAACCTATTAGTTATAATTATTACCGATAAAAACGCGATCTACTAATAGCTTATATAATATTAAGGCCTACTAAGCTAGAAAAAAGGTTTTATCGCTATTAAAAAAGGAGCTAAATAGAAAAAGTTTCTAGCGTAAAAGCTATAATAAGGGCTCCGGCTAAGGTTACCGATATTATATTAAAAAATAAATAGTATTATATTACGCTTATAGGACCTCCTATAGCTTAGAAATTATCGCTTACTATTATTATAGCTAGGCGATAATTACCTCTTAAAAGATAAGGTTATCTATTATAATAATAATTATTTTATATAAGGGTTCGGCCTCTAAGCTATCTACGAGGAGGTGACTTTATTATTTAAAATAATTATAAAGAATTATAGAAAAGGGGTTATAACGCCTAATAGGGGTAAGCGATCTGCGCGCGCGCCGCGCGCGGAAATAACTAATTACTTTACGTAACTTAGCTATTTAAGCATAGCTTGAATCCTTTATAATAATAATAAAAAAATTATAAAAATATAATAGCGGAATAATAAAATATAAAACTTAGAGAAAAAAATTACTTAGTAAGAAAAATAATATAACTAGCTTAAGGAGAAAAAGAAAAAAAAGGAAGAAAAATTTTTTATATAAAGGGTATTTTAACTTATATTTTATATATATATATACTATAGCTAGAAATACTTTTTTCCTAAAATAGCGGGGTATATAAAAGATTCGGGCTATATTTAAATAGCTAAGTTATATAAGGGGTACTTAATTAAGTCCGCGCGTATAATAAGCGTAAAATATATATAAGTATATATAATTAGTTAGCGCTACGCGTAAGATAAGCGCGGGTTATATACGGATTATAACCTTAAATATATATATTATATATACCTTAAAACTTCTTAAGTTATTTTATACTAATAAATTAGCTTCTTATAAACGTTAAGAAATATAAGACTTTTATAAAAAGCTATTAAAAGGTTTATTAAAAACTATATAAAGCTTTATATTAATCTAATATATATTAATTTATTCCGCCTTACGCTTCCGCTTCCTTAGCTAGCTTAAGGAGGGGGCTATATAAGGAATTAGTTTATAACTAATTATAGCTAGATAAGGGGGTTTATAGTAACTATATTTAAGTTTTTCTAATATAGCTTAGTTATTACGTAGGGTATATAATTAGCTTTAGAGGAAAGCTTCCCTTTTTTTCTTCTTAATAACTTTAATTATAACTTTACTTTAGCTTACTTTAATAGTTACTTTTATAAGACTTTTATAAATATTATATATTATAGACTATATATTATATATTATTTATTATATCATTATTCTAATTTTTTTCTTTTTTTCTCTTATCAGTCTTTTACTCTTTTTAAAACTTTTTATTAGTTTGAGCGTTTTTTCTTTTTTAGTTTTTAGCACTATTTATTAGCTTACAGCTAGCTGTCTTTCCATGGTAAAGGTGCAATCTGTCTCATTTTCATCGCACGGCAGATCAACTGACGTGTTGCTCAGTGCGCAAAGGCATGCATGCAGCACCATGAGCCGCACAGGAGATACACGTTCCTTGTAAATTGCCGTCACCGCTGTCAGCGACTCAGCTCACGCCACTGACCTACGTGCACCCCTAGACTCTCTGAAAATGAACTGTCAGAAGTCGATTCCGATCTCGAGGAGCTCAGAGACGATATCGCCAAGCTCGATGAATCGGTCAGAAACTTCCTTGCCTCTCATCATGGAACAGACAGGGCTCAAAGCTCAGGGCAAGGAGGCCCGAGAGCTCGAGGGAGTCGTGGCCTTCGCGGCCCTCGCAAGGCTGCCAAACCAAGGGGAGACATAACCGCGCGGCTTTCGAAGGTGAATCAGGCGTTTCTCAGTGGCGACTACGACCAGGCATTGGACCTCGCAACCGAAGTGATTCGAATCAATGCGGAAACTCACCAGGCATGGACCACCTTAGCGTCCATATTCCGTGAACGCGGCGAGTCCAGCAGAGCCCTCTCCGCAATGGTCTATGCTGCCCATTTGCGATCCAAAGACATATCGGGGTGGCTCAAGTGCGCATCCTATGCGTTGGACATCGATGAAGTCGAGGATCATGCAGATGATAACCTCTACACAGCCCGACTCTGTTTTTCTGCGGCTCTGAGGGTAGATCCTACTCACCTTGACGCCAGGCTAGGCAAGGCTGCTGTTTGTCATCGTCAGGGCCACTACGCTGCTGCAATAAGCGAGTATAAATCAATACTAAAGCGCCAGCCTCATGACCTAGAAGTGGTGAGGAAGCTCGCCGAAGCTTGTCTTGATTGCAAGAACACATCTGCAGCTATTCCGTCCGCTGTCGAGGCCTACAAACAATTTTTCGCGCTGGAGTCGAGATGCAGGCCTCTTTTGCAAGAAGATAGCCTGTGGCATGATATCGGCATATTTGTGGATCTGCTCGCCTCAGTCAATCAATATGAGGAGGCTATATTCGAGCTGAAATCTCGATCTAGATGGATTGTTGGACGCTCGTCAGACCTTTTGTGGGACGAGTGGAAGGACGACGATCGAGAATGGGACCTCGATGAACTGCGCCGCTTGTCTGTCAAGGGCTACATTTCCAGGTCTGCCAACCCTGCGCTCCACGGCATTGCTCTGCCACAGGACTTGCGGATTCGACTTGCCACGTTTCGCTTTAAATTGGAACATGAGTCCGAGGCACTGGTAAGCCGGTGAACCTGACTGTTCCACGCGGTAACGGCAACTAATTTTATCTGTAATTCATTTCGACGTCGGGAATGTGTAAAGAAGCATCTGCATCTTCTGCGTTGGAATGACGCGCAGCGACAAGATTTCGTCAACGAATTTCCATTTCTCGCATACGATCTCGCTTCTGAACTACATCGTCACGGCCAACAGCCTCTCGCCATTCAATTCTTGCAACTACTGCGGAATTTTCTAGGCGATTCAGATCCCGCTCTTCTTCTACTATTGGGTCGAAGCTATCTTGCCGTAGGCGAACACTCAAGCGCTGAGGAATGTTTCCTGGCAGCAATCGAGGCGGATCAGGATAGCATTGATGCCAGGATCGAGCTGGCCAACATCTATGAAAGGGCGCGAGAAGACGAGGAGGCACTCATACTCGCTGCAGAGGCTATGGCCCTGCGGGAAGCGAGCGCCCATCGGATCAAAATTTCGTGTGCGGAGCATGGTGAAACGGCGAGATCTAGCCGTGCACGAGCCCGGCGGCGTCAGTGTCGCGTCCATACGACGGACCACACAGCTGCGGTAGCGAAAGTCTCGCGCGACTCTATCGTACCCCGGAGATACCGTCCGAAAAGACTCACTGACCCGAATAAGCGCCTTCAAGATGAACAGGCTCGTGTAGCCAAGCTCACGAGAGATTATGAGGCAGTTCGCGATCTTAAGCAGCAAATCGTTGCGGGCCGCAAAGATCTTATACCAGCGTGGATGACCACATGCAGGGAACTGGTAGATGACTTTAGATCGCTGAAGAGATTCTATACTTGGGACAAGTACTTGCATTTCATTGGCTCCGGGCGCCGTTCCTCAAACTCTACCGACGAACGATCGCACTCAGAGCTAACAGATATGTATGAACGACTGTCACGTTGTGGGTGGATCCCGGACCTATTGTGTGAGAATCAGCTCCTGACGCATTGAGTAGGCGTCGCTCCGCAATCGGATCAGCCTAGCCAAGGACAAGGTTTCACAGGACTCAATGCCCACCGAGGCATATCATTTGACGACTGGTTAGACCTATTTCTCGATTACGCAATTGGCTTGGCAATACTGCATAGACGGCAAGAAGCCTACCAGATCTGCAAAGCTGCCAAGGACTCTACAGTCTTCCAGTCTCCCGAAAATTGCTTCAACATAGATGTTGCCTGGAGCGGTAAGTTGATGTTGATGGACACAAATATTCTTTTCATGCAGGGTCTAAGAAACTTAGTATGTGCCATCTACACCAGCGACGAGGAGCGATGTGTGACAATCGCTCGCCACTTAATGCGTGATGGAGCAACGACAGATTCATACCGAATGTTTGCGTTACTGTCCAGACTTGTCCAGTCGCCCGTTGCATGGTATACATCCGGACCAGCTCAAAAATTTGTTCTGCGCCAAATCAAAGCAATTGACGCTAGCCACACGCATCAGCGAAAACATACCGGGAAACAGGAGCTGGTCGCCAGGCCGGCAGTCGGCTCACGGGGATGTAATGTTGACATATGCTTGCTGATGTTATACGGTCACATTCTCTTCACATCCACAAGCTATGCATACTCGCTAAGTCAGTATTGCTCTACCCGGAGGTGAGTAAAGCACTCAAAGCTAAAAAATTGAGCAGGTTATTTTTTAAGAGCTCGTTCGATTGATAGTTCGAACCCCATGATCAACTTAAGCCTTGGTCTTGCATATATTCATTATGGAATGAAAAGGCAATCAGCCAACCGACAGTATCTTCTGCTACAAGGACAAGTATTTCTATCCCATTACTTAAGGCCAAGAAGAAACGAGGACAGTGTCTACGCAGCGGAGAGGTTATATAACTTCGGACGGCTGTTTCATTTACTTGGAATCAGCGATATCAGTTCAAGATACTACGCTGAGACATTGAAGACTCACAAAAATGAAGTTTTTCATAATAGTGACCTCGTTATATCTACTTTTTTTAATTTTATAACACAGTTAAAGGTAGCAAAAAATAGTTATATTATTCTTTTATTATTTAGAAAGTTTTTAATATTATAACTAACTTTTTATTTAAAAGTTATTTAAAAACAGTTTTTATAAATTATAAATAATTAAAGTAAAAGTAAGTAAAATATAAAACTTAGAATATAATAATCTTAGTTATAAATAAATATATATTAATAAACTATATCTTAATAATTAATTTATATAAGCTATAGTTTTTATTATAAATATAAATAATATATACTTTTATATAATTAAAATAAATACTTAATATAATATTAAAAAATAATATAATATAATTTTTTTTATAAAAATAAAATTAAGAATAATATAATTATAATAAAAGTTAAGATTTAAAAAAATATATAAAAAAAAAAATAAGAAAAAATAAAAAAAAAAAATATATATTTTTATAAATATAAAAGCTAAATAAAAAAAAATAAGAAAAAAAAAAAAAAAAAAAAAAAATTAAAAAAAATAAAAAAAAAATTAAAAAAAAATTTAAAAAAAATTAAAAAAAATTAGAAAAAAATTAAAATAAAATAAAATAAAATAAAATAAAATAAAATAAAATAAAATAAAAAAAAAAATAAAAAATAA
>PDHQ01000285.1:0-43772 GCA_003339415.1 Ophiocordyceps camponoti-saundersi (nom. inval.) | reverse complement strand
AATAATAATAATAATAATAATAATAATAATAATAATAATAATAATAATAATAATAATAATAATAATAATAATAATAATAATAATAATAATAATAATAATAATAATAATAATAATAATAATAATAATAGTTATAAATAAGTTATTAAGGCTTTATATAAGTATTTATATTTTTATTATATATAATAAATAAAGTAGTACTATAATTAAGCTATTACGCTAAGGTATATAAGGAAGTTAAAATTTTATATATCTTATATAAAGTATATACTTTTATATTATACTTATACGCTAGCCTCCTAGCTTTTAATTTTAGCTTATATAATATAGTATATTATAGCTAATTTTAAAATTTTAGCTAAGTTATTAAAAGCTAATAAAATTCTTTAAATAGCGATTATAATAGCTTATATTTTAATAATGCTAGTTAGCCTTAAGCTAATATATAATAATACTCTCTTTATTAAATTATTAATATCTTTTATTTTACTATATAAATAGCGGAAAACTAATTTATTATTTAGGAGATATATAAACGCTATCCTTAATATTACCCCTCCCTGGGGACCTTCGGGCCCTAGGGGGGTAGCTAATATTTTAATATTAGAGGAAAAAGTTATTATTTTTAAGCGTAACGCCGCCGCTACCGCTACCGCTATACTTATCGCCGCCGCCGCTAAGCTAATAACCCCGACGCTATTATGCCGCCGCTATTACCTAGCTAAGGAGTTATTATTTACGAAGAAGTAGCGTTATTAAATATTATAAGGGGGGTTTTCCGCGCTTAAAAGTATTACCGCTAGCTATTTTACTATACGCTTCCTAATATTTTACTTATTATTATATATAGCTAAGCTATATAAAGCCTTAAAGTAATTAAAAGTAGTGCTATTTTTAAGTTTTATTAAAAGTTTTTATATTAGGTTTTAATAATTTTTCTATTTAACGAAGACCTCTTATTTTTTACCTTTACTTACTTTCTTCTATTTAGCCGAAATAATCTTCTTAACTTTTTACTTATTTTCTCTATTAACTAAGATTACTAAAAGTTATAAATTAGTAACTTCTTATTTAAGTAATAAGTTTTAAGCTGCCCTTTTAAGTAAATTAACGCTAAAGCAGTTATAAGCTTTTATTAATAATCTTATAAGTTTAATAAAGGTTAAGTTAATAACTTATATTATTATAAACTTAGCGTTTTTTTAGTTTAGTTTCTTCTTAAGTTAAATATTAAGGAAGTTATATAAGTTAAGCTAAACCTTATTACTAACTTTAAAATATTCCGCTACCTATTAGTTCTTATTCGCTTAGAACTTTTAAGTTTATAAAAATAAGGCGTTAGTAGCTTAGTAAAGGTTTATTACTTATTATAAGCATTTTACGAATTCTTTAGCTTAGCTTTTAAAATTCCTTATTAGCGCTTATAAAGTATCCTAATTTAGTAATATTATTATCGGAGCTTAGAACTTATAAGTTATAAAGAATAACGTTATTCTTATAGCTAAGTAAACTTTATTATTTAGCGTAAGCTAAGCTATAGGAAGCTATTTATCTTAGTTATTCTAATTATAAGAGATTATCGCTTAGAGGTAAGCTTATATATCTTAATTAACCCTCTTATATCCCTTATTAGTTTATAAGTAATAAGCTATATTAAATATTTAAGTAATCCCGTAAAGTTAGTAAAAATAGCTTTAGAACTTACTTATTTAGTTTATTCCTTTATTATTTATAATAATACTTAGCTATTAGTAAAATTATACGAAATATTAGAGAAACTACTTTATATAAAGCGGAGCGTTTATTAAAAGTATTAGCTTAAGTAAAATCTTTTTACTTAGTTAGTCTTTAATTATCTATAAGTACTTATTTCCGCGTTCTATAAGCGGGTAATCCGTTATAAAGTTTATTTATATATATTAATAAAATTAATTTAAAATAGGTAATAATTTAAGAAAAGTAGCCCGATATTATTCCTAAGCTTTAGTCTTACTATAAGTATTATAATTTTAAGAAATTAATAAATATATTATTATTAAAATAGGTAGAAGAAGTCTCGGGTTATAAAAGCTATTATACCTTCCTTTTTAAAGTAACTAACTAAGGCTAAGTTATAGATTATTTAGATAAGATAATTCCGTAATATATTAAGCGGGGAGGCTAGCGCTTTCTTAAAGTCCTTTATTATAGTAACTAGAGCTCTTAGGACTTAAAGCTTATTATAGAAATATAGTTTTCCTTTAGCGTTAATATAATAATTTATAATTTAAACTTTAAGTTATAACTTTAGAGAGAGTAAGTAGTCTCCTTTTACTATAGCTTAATATATTTTTTAAAAAACTAAGTTTTATAATATTATCTTATTTTAAAGTTCCTAAAGCTTATTATTAGAGAAAACTTAAGTTTCTAATAAGATATTATCTTATAAATTTGCAGCGTTTTCCGTAACTATACTTATATTTTATTATTTCTCTTCTCCCTTTTTTTTTTAAATATTAGTAAGGTCCCTTAAAGTATTAATTACTATTACTTATAAGTAAAATTATAAGGCTTCTTTAGGAATTATCTATATAAAGCGGGCGTCTTCTTTTTCTATAGCTAAGGGTTTATCTTAATCTTTATAAGAAAGGGTATTTAAAATTATAGCTTACTTACTAAGCTAATAGCGGATCTTAAAATTAAATTATAATAAATACTTAGCTTATTATACTTATTATTCTAAAAAGTACTAGTAAGTTATAAAATACTTTAAGTTTTTATAATTAGTAGTAATATTAAAGCTATTATAGCTATATAATTTAGCATATTATTATTTTAAGTATTTAATAATTATTAATATCTTTTTATTATATATAAGATAGTTACGCTTAGCTATATTTATTTTTATAGAAAAGAATACTATTAGTTATTTTTACTTATCTCTTTTCTAGTAAAAATAACCTCTTATAATATAAATACTAGCGTCCGCTTCTAAAAATATAAAGTCTCCGAAGTTTTATTTTACTAATAAGGGGGCTTTTATAAATAAGTTCTTAACTTCCTTAAAAGCTTACTTTTAATCTAAACCTTATATAAACTTAACTTTTTTCTTTATTAAGTTTATTAATAGCTTTACTATTTTAGTAAAATTTATAATAAAAAGTTAGTAAAAGTTAGTAAAACTTAGAAATCCGCAAAAGCTTTTAAGGGAAATTAGCGCTATTTAATTATTAATAATCTTAATCTTTTCTAAGTTTACTTAAAGCTTAACTCCTGCTAATATTATAAATTCTAAGTATTTTACCTTCTTAACTATAAATTTATACTTATCTAAGTTTAAATAAAGCTTATATTCTTAAAGTTTATTAAAAACTAAGCGTACCTTATAAAAATAATCCTTTTTAATATTATTAAAATAGATAATAATATTATTAATATAAGCTAAGTAAAACTTATCAAGATATAGTTAAAAGATATTATTAATATATTTTTAGAAAATAATAAGAGCTTTTATAAGTTTAAATAAAGTAACTATTTATTCGAAAAAGCTATACTAAGTCCTAAACGCTATCTTCTATTCCTCTCTTTTAATAATCTATATTTTATAAAAAGCTTATATAATATCTAGCTTTTTAAGCTATTAAGATTTAGCTAGCGATTAAAAGGTATTACTAAGTAAAAGGAGCGGATATCTATTTAGGATTATAATCGCGTTTAGTACGCGGAAATCCGTATAAAACTATAACCCTCCCTTAAGTTTCCTTACGAAGAGGACTAAGGTACTTATAAGTAAGCTATTAGGTTAAATAAAGCTTTTCTAAAAAAGGTCTTATAATATTTTCTAAAAGATAAATAATTCCTCTTTTAATATATTATAAAAGAGGCCGAATAAGATTTAAAAATTTTTATTATTTATTTTTTTCTTAAGTAGTATATAGTAATTAATATTTTCTTTATATAAGTTTAACTTCTTAATTTTTTACTTATAAAAAAGGGGAATTATATTATATAATTTTATTAGGATATATTTTTATAATTAATTATCTATTAAGGGGATTTTATTTTATAACGCCTTTTTTATATTTTTAACTTTTATAGCTTAAATCTCTAAGTACTCCGCGGGATCTTTTTTCTAATAGCGTAATTCTTTTTATTTTTTTTTTACTTCTCCGATAAAAGTTAAGTTCTAAAAGTATATAATATTTAAAATTTCTTTAATTAGTTATAAGCGAGTATTAATAACTTATACTTATTATTATAAATCTTTATACTAAACTTAATTTTTATAAAAAATTAAATAAGATTTTATATATTATAGCTAAAGCTTATTAAGAGTAATTAAGAAATTAAAATTTAATATTATATATTACGCGCTAGTAACTATAAGGATTTCCTTTAGATATTTTACGGTAATTTCTAAAGATTTCCGACTATAATTATATAACCTTAAAAACCTTATTATAAAATCCCTAAGAAAACCTTAGTAGGAAATTACCCGGAAATAAAGTTAACCTTTTACTAAGATTTCCTACTAAGATTTCCCCTTACCCTCTCCTATTTTTACTAATATATACCTTTATATACTTTACTAAGATTTCGCCTATAAGAGTTTTCCTCTTTTTTTTCCCTTCTCCTTAGCTTAGAATTTTTATTTATAATGCTAATATTATTATTTAGTTAACGTATTTTATAGCCGTAATATTATTTTAAGCTTAAATTTACTAGTAAGCGATTAAGAAACCCGTACCTTATTTTTATATCCCCGTATAAAATAGAAAAAAACTTATATATAACTAAAACTTAAATTATAACTAATTTCGAGATATATATCCGAAGCCCTTAATTAGATTTTTAAGTAATTAAGGAGACTTACCTTAGAGATATTTAATTTTATAATAAAATAAGATATTAGTAAAAATTAAATTATAATAATAGCTATCTTTTCCTAAAATATTACTAATATAATTATATTATAAAAATAGCGTACGGAGATAGTATAATTATAAATATAAATTATAAAATTTTAAAATTAGTTAATTTAAAAAAACTAAAACCTAAACGCGGAAAAGACTTATTAAGAAATATTAACTATATTTAATATAAATAAAAAAATATTTATCTTAATTAGAAAGGCTACTTAGGATATTTTTACGCTAATAACCTTAGTAAGATAGCTAAACCCCTCCTATTCTAATTTTATAAAAATTCGCTATAAGGAGGTAAGTAAGTTTTTAGATAAAAAGGAGAATTTTAATACCTTTTTTATAAACCTAAAAGATAAGATAAAATTTAATAAAATAATTTTTTAAAATAAATAGGACTAGATAAGTATATTATTTTACGTATTAAAAGGGAAAGCTTATAAATTTTTAGAAACTTAATATAATTTAAAAAAACGCCTTTTTTTTAAATTAGCTAAAATAGTTTAATATTTAAAATTTACTTACGAAAATCCTAACGAATTTATTAAAGCTATAAACTAACTTCGTAAACTAAACTTCTTATTAATAAGTAAATAGGAAATTTAGGAGTTTTTTACGAAATTCGATTACCTTATAGCTAAGACCTAAGTTCCCTTAGCTTAAATTAAATATACGCTTTAAGATTATTTACCCGCTAATCTTAACCTAAGCTTTTTTATAAAAGCTAAAAATTTATATATAATATATAAGGAATTTTATAAGTACGTAAAAAATACTATATTCTACTAAAAAAAAGAGTTAACTTACTAGGAGTTTTCCTATAAAAGCTAAGTAAGTAAGAGGGTTACCTTAGAAAAATAAAAGAAGATTATAATTACGATTATAACTTTTTACTAAAAAAGCTAGGCCCTTAGTAAAAGCGAGAAGAAAATTTATTAGGAAAATAATATCTATTTTATTTATAAAAAGAAAGGCTATATAGCTAAGGATTACCCTAACCGATAAAAAATAGGGAGAGTTTATAAAGTTTAAACGCTTTTACCTAACTTTATTTAATTAGATAACTCTAATTTAAGAAAAAAATAAGATTATTATAAAGCTTCTTAATAATCTTAAAAATATCGCGCGTAAAATAAAAAGTAAGAAAGTTATTTATTATTAATAGTTAAGTTTAAATTAATAATATAGCTTTTTATACCTTTACCTTATATAATATTAAAGTAAATACCTATTTCCTAATTAGTTATTATTTCGCAAAATAAGTAATAAAGCGCTTAAGCGCTAAGCTTATCTTTATCTATTTTATCCCCCTTATTAATTTCTAAAGCTATTAAGCTAGCTTAATTTATAAATACCTAATTATTACCTTAGTAATTAATAAATAGTATTTTCCGTAGGAAATTTACTAAGTAACTAATTATACTTAAGATTTTTTTATTAGCTTATTTTAAATAGCGGAGAAAAAGTTATTACTTAACTATACGGCTTAGAAACTAGTTTAGCTAAATAATTTACCCGCCCTTGCTAAATACTCGCCCTTAATCCTATTACCTAAGAAGCTTTTTTTTAATAGAAATCTAAACTTAGCTATTTAAGCAGATACTAAGCGCTAGAACCGCTTTCTCCGTTAAGATAAGCGTAAATATCGGATCTTTTAACGCTTATAAAGGAAAAAAGACTTCGTATAGCTTATAAAGGAAAAAAAGCTAGCTTAAACCTTAATTAAAGATAACTAAGATACTAATAATATTAATAAAGATATTTTAAAAAAGTAACTTATTTACTAAGTTTAATAAAACTTTTATTATACGTAATAAGAAAAAATAACCTTATTAATACCTTAAATATTTATAAAATTAGAAAACGATAATAATAACTTAATTATAATTATAAAGCTAAGCTTAGCTAGCTATATATATATAAGATAGGAAATCCTATTCCCTTAAGGTAAAAAATTTAAATATATTACTTATATATATAATATAATTCTTTTAGCTTTTACGTATTTTAAAAGATTTTTTAGTAAAAAGGAAGCTTATATTTTAGCTTATCCTTAGCTTAGCTATAATATAACCTTAAAATTTAAAAAGCCCCTAAACCTAATAAAACCCCTTTTTTATAAGATATTAGTAAAATATTTATTTTTAGAAAAGGAAACTATTAACTATTTACTTAAGGTTAGTTTTATTAAATTAGATATTAGCCCTTACGCTACCTTTATTCTCTTCGCCCTAAAGCTATATTTAATAGCCCGATATTTCTATATTAATTACTAATAGATAAATAATTACTTAAAAAGTTAGATCTTACCCGCTTTTTTCCTAAAAAATATTATATTTAGCTACTAGGAGGCAAAATAGTTCTCGAAAATCGATATTATTTAAGTATTTTACTATCTCTATCTTAACCCTAATTTTAAGTACCTTATAGCTTTCCGTATAAAATTTAATATATTTTATTAGCTTATTTTTCTATTTAACTTTAAAATAAAATTTATATAGTTCTAAAATTTTATTAACGCTTAACTTTACGATCTCCTTAACCGCTACGCGAATATATACGCTAATAATATATTAATTTACTCGAATAGCGAAAAAGAGGAATATTAAAAAAAATACTAAGAAATAATCTAGCGCTTATATTAAGCGAACTTATAAGGGGATATCCGGAAATTAAGGTTTAATATTATTAAAATTAATTACCTTAGTATAATATTATATATAAGCTAAAAAATAAGTATAAACCCTTATAAAATATAAGTAATTTAAAATTAGAAATTCGAAAATCTCTAAAATTATAAAATTATTTATTTATTCGTAAAATTATATAATTTTATTTAAATCTTCTATTACTATATTAATATTATTATAAAACCCCTTAACTATCTCCTAAAGAAAGATATTATTTTCGAGCTTAAATTAGAATAAAAGGAGGCTTTTAATAAGATAAAAAAACTAGCTATATAAGCCCCGGTATTTACTTTCTTTTATCTTAAACTCCTAACCTAGCTTAAGACTAACGCCTTTTAAAATATTACCGCTAGTATATTTTAATAATAGTAAGATAACTAAGCGTAAAAGCTAATAAGCTTTTTCTTAAAAATAATAAACTTAGCTAAATATATATACTTAATTTAAGACCGCGAATTTCTCGCTATTATATAAAGCTTTAAGTATTTTTACCTAAAATTACTTAATTAGAAGTTTAATATAATTATAAATTATAAGGCTTTAATTTATTTTATAATAAAAAGACTATTTTCTATTTACTAAGTTTAATAATCTAATTTTCTAACTTAATTTAATATCCGTTTTTTATATTAACTTAGCTAATTAAATATAGCTACTAATACCTTTTCGTATAAAATAGCTAAGCTTCTAATTATAAAAGCTTATAAGAAAGAGGAAAAGATACTTATAATAATTTTTCTAGAAAGCCTTAGATTCGAAATCCCGACCTTAACTTTTATAATTACCTTAATCCGCCTTAGAGAAAACTTTACCTTATTAGGAGCGGAGTTAGTATAATTAATCTAAAAAGAGAATATAAGCTAAGATCTTAGATTTTACGGTAACCTCTTAGTTATTCCTAAATAGGATAGTTAGAAAAAGCTTTTCCTTTATATTACTTTAATTTAGAATATATATAAGCTAGCTATTTTCGCTTATAATAGCTAAAATAAGATTACTTAAATATTTTAGTAAGATTACTATTAGCTTAGAATAAAGTAAGATATTTATTAATATATCTATAATTATTATAAATATTAGAGGAATAAGACCCTACGGGATAAGACCTTAAGCTTACTATACTTTTTACTTATTCTAATTTCTATATAGGAGTATATAGCTTATAATAAAAAAGCTATACTAAAAAACTATTTTAAATATAATTATATTTAAATTTTTATTTATAAACTAAGCTAGATTATCGCTATATTACTAAGTAAAAAAACTAATATAATAAAAATACTCGCTAAACGCTATTTCTAATACCTTTATTATCTTTTCGGTATACTAGATATATAAATTACTAATAATACTAGCTTATTTATCTTAAAATTTCTTAGTAAAATTAATTAGTTAACTAATATTAAATATTACTATAATAATACCTTATACCTATAAATATAAGGAAGCGTAAAAGTAACTAACTAATACTTAAACTAAAAGCTATAATTCTATATAAATAAATATTAAGATAATTAAAATACTTTCTTTCTTACGCTAAACTTCGCGTATAACTCCTTATAGCACGCTTCGATTAGTATAATACCGCTTATAATCGCCCTTAGTAAAGATATACGGAACCCCCTCTTAGTAGCTAGTCCCCCGGATCCCTTAATTACCTTAAGCTTAATTATTATAGCTTATAAACTCGTTACCCGCGCGTAAGAAATATAATAATAAGCTTAAGCCGCGGCCGAGAAAGCTTACTATAAATAGGAAACGTAAGTAAATAGAAAATATCGCTTAATAGATTTTATAATTAGCGATAAGGTATTCCTTAGCTATAAGGGCTTTTTTACGACTATACTTATAATATACTTAGATATATAATAATTAGGACTTTTTATAGTTATTAAGGAATAAGGCTATAGCTATATTTTTAACTTACTAGATAGCTATTAGATAATAAACTTATTTTATACTAACTATTTTCGGAAAGCCGCTATAAATTTACTATTAAGGTAGGAGATATCTCCCGCTAAGCCGGAAAATATTAATAATATACTAAAATAAGAAGTTAAGTAAATCTTTTAATTTTAAGTTATTAGATAGTATTATTAGCTAGAATATTAAGTCTGCTAATATAATTACGATTTAAATAAGATATAATACTTAGCTAAGAATTTCCGTTATACGCTTATAGCCCTTAAGGAATTTTATAACCGTTTCCTAAATATTACTAATCCGCTTATTAATCTTTAATATTAAGTTAAAGCTACTATTATAAATTATAAATATTAAAATAATAACTAAGATAATATAGCTATTTCCCTAAGTACTTAGCTATATAATCGCTATTACTAATCTTAATAAGTATATTAAAATTTTTATTAAGGGGTAATATTACGCGCTAGTAATTATAAAGATTTCCTTTAGATATTTTATAGTAATTTCTAAGGATTTCTAATTATAATTACGTAACCTTAGAAACCTTATTATAAAATTTCTAGGAAAACCTTAGTAAGAAATTACCCGGAAATAAAGTTAACTTTTTACTAGGATTTCCTACTAGGATTTCCCCTTACCCTCTCCTATCTTTACTAATACGTGCCTTTATATACTTTACTAGGATTTCGCTTATAGGAGTTTTCCTCTTTTCTTTCCCTTCTCCTTAGCTTAGAATCTTTATTTATAGTGCTAATATTATTATTTAGTTAACGTATTTTACGGCTATAATATTATATATATTATAATTAATTAATTAAAGCTATTTACCTTAAGCGAGAGCTAAGCGATATTTAATACTTTTAGTTTACTTATTAAGTTATTATTACTTTTTTTACTTATTAAGCTAGGATTCTTTCCGTTAATATTTATAAGTTTTATATTAACTATAAATATATTATAAAATAACTCTTATAGTTTTTATTAACTAATATATTTATAAGTTTTAAATTATTTAAAATTATAAGAATTTTAATAAATAAAGCTTATAGTTTAAAATAAAAATTTTTTTTTCCTCTATCTATATTACCTTATCCTCTAAAACGCCACGATATCCTAAAGCTATTCTTTTCCCTAGTTATTATTAAAGTTATATTCCTTAACTTAGGAAAAGATTTTTATATAGTTAATATAAGTTTCTCCTAAAACTTTCTACCTTAGCTTTTATAAAAGTTAAAAATTATAATTATATATAAGGTATATATTTATATTATATTTAATATAAAGGCTTAATATTTTATATTATTCTAATATTAATTTTTCTACTTACTTAGCTTAGGAGATATTTTATAATATCTAAGCGGGAGTTTTATTATAACCGCTATTTTTTCTTTTTAGCTTCTTTTTCTTCTTATCTTTTATTATATTTATCGTAATATCCTTATTTATATTTTTTCCTATACTTAAGTTTATAGGAACGCCCTTAGCGCTTTTTATATATTTATTAAAATTAGGTTAGTATTTCTTAGCTACCTTAAGAAAGCGTAAGGTTTATTTAAAAAACTATATAAAGCCTTATAAATAATTAATAAATAGGGAATATTTATAAGGTATATTAATTATAATTAAAAACTTTTAAAATATTAGGGAAAAGGCCTTATATAGCTAAGGTAATTTTACGAAATTATCTTAACTTATAAATCTAGCTATAATTACTAAGATTTTTTTAAATTTAAGAATAAAGTTACTAAATATCTATTTATAATAGTAAACTAAGGTCCGGAGCTTATTTAAAGCCCTCTTTTATTCTTAAATATTATTAAAAGTTTAATAAAAAATAGTTAAAAAAGTCCTTTAAGTGCCTCTTTCTACTAAAGCTATTAAATTACTAAAAAGCTAATATTTTCTATATTTTTTTTTTAGGAAAATAGTTTAAGATTTATACTTAAATATAATTTATATTTCTAGCTTTACCTTAAAGCTTATTAATATTATATTAGTAAATTAGCTAACTTATAAAAAAGTAAAAAAAACTTAATAATTTATCTTACTTAAGCTAAGGTTTTTTTTACTTTACGAAGGCTACGTTAATTTAAGCTTAGTTAAGTATAGCTTTAGTAAAAGTTAGTTTAATAAAGTCTATTTATAATATTTTCTTAAAAGCGTCCGTATATATAGCTATAAATTTCTAAGTATATTTTACTTTTTTCGTTATAAGGAAAGCTATAGCTTATTACTAAATAGTAAATTACGCTTTTTATAATATAGCCTTTTACTCTACTTCCTTACTTATAAGAAAAATATTAGCTTATTTTTTAAAATATTATTTTATATACTTTAATATTTATTAATAATATTCCTTTTTATCTTTTATTATATATTATATTACTTATATTTATTATTTTAATAACTAAACTTATAGCTTTCGCTATAAAAGTTATTAATATCCGCTAAAGCTAGCTTAGGATTATTAAAGCTTTTTTACCTAATCTTATAAGTTAGCTATTTTAATTTAATCTAATCTAATTAATTTAATTAATTTATTAATATTAAAAATAAAAGTAAAAGTTTATAAGAAAAAGATATATAATTTTATTAAAAGATTAGTTAAAAAGATATTTATTTACTAAGCTATATATAATAATAATTATATATAATAAGCTTCTAAGGAAGCTATATTTTAGCGTGCTAAATAGCTATATATATCGCTCTTTCTTTCCGAGCTTATTTACCTCCTTATTTAATAGTTCTTCCCGTTCCGTTTTATTTAATCTTTCCGCTATAAGCCTCTAGGCTAGATAACGGCAGCTTTATTATTTAATCGCGAGGCTAATCTGTAAGTCTAATATTTAGGTTAATAACCTAAATATAATATAAAGGCTAGACCTTAATAATAAGACTTTAATACTTTTTATTAAATAATATATACTTAGATACCTTTATAAAGTTATTAGTATAATTTAATATATATATATAAAGCTTATAATAAACTAATAACTATTATCTTTAAGGACTGTATTTTAAGTGTACCTTCCTAATTTCGGAATCACGTGGGAGGCAGTACGTACCGCCGTGGGGTTATCTATAGTATAGCCTACCCTATAAGATAGGGACAATCTTTCAGGGTGAGCAGTGTATGGTCCTGCGCGCGCGTGGGCACACGAGGTTGGGTCACCCTTTTTTCCTATACCTCACACTTATCTAATGCACGTCTATAGCATTTGACCGCGTTTTTGGTGAAAAATCGGTCCAGCAAGTCCTCGCAACACTCGTCTTGGGCATGGATCTTGGTTCACACATCTGCCACGATGATGGGTGGTCTAAACCTGCCACTGCTGGTAAGAATCGCAGTGTTGAACAAATATTTATTTCGACGGCTTGCTGATGGCAGAGGCTTAGGTAACCTCACTTTAAGACAAGAGGCTGCTCAAACATCCCAGCAGGATCACGGTGTCTGGTCCAGGGACTCACATCTCCGTAAGAAACCGGTTCTGTTCTGTCCAGGCAGCGGCTCGACAGACGTGTTTCATGTCAATCAATCACCACGCATCTTGACCTCGACCTCATTTGTCCAAGATGACACTGGCGAAGTGCTGGCTGAAACGCATACAGTCAGTGTCAGGAGTTATATTGCCAGTGTAGAAGAATCGAGCGGTGTTTCGCTATTCAGCGTGGTTTACTCAAATGCGGCTCAAGATCAACACTCGTTGCAGACAGAAAATCCAGCGTCACTGCTCCCTGATATGACGAGGCTTTCTGGCACTATCAAGACAGTACGGGATGAGGGAAAGTGCCATGAAAAGAGAGTTTCTCGGCGTAACTCATCAATTGGGGCGAGTTCTGTCGACGAGATCATACTGTTTCGCGGCCGCAATAGGAAAGTGGAACATACCCGCCATGATGTAACGAAGCCTCAACCAAGTCGACCATGCCCAGTAGCACAAGCGTCAGTGAAGGGGTCGACATCTCCGGGTGTTCACGAAGTTCAGCTCACTAGACCTACTACCTATTCCCGGCCGGGTGGCAATCCTCCTAAGCGACGTCGTAGAGGGACGCGCAAGAGTGAAGATTCGTTACTGAACGACTATATAGCTAACATGTGCGACAATTATGAAGCGCTGCACATTGCAGAAAGGCCAACGCCTACATCCATCATTTCACATACGTCGCATGGGGATGAGTCTGGCTTATCACCCAGACAAGTGGCTATGCTATCTTTTGGCAACGACGAAGGAGGTCGAACCGAAAGGAGATGTCCCTCGACGCCCCAAAGCGCAGAGCAAATTATCAACGACGATGAATCGTCCAAGAGAGCACAAAGGCCTTTTCAGAATCATCGCAATGCTCTGGAAATATCATCTCCACAGGACAGAGCATCGTCTGATCTTCAGGAGCAGATATGGAATTCATTCGAGAGCAACCGTACAAAGAAAAGGCAGCGAAAGATGCAACGCGAAGAGCGTCGGCGTGTTGGATTGCTAGGTATAAAACCAAAACCAAACGACCTTAGGATGAAGTACCCGAGCGGCATCAGCATTCTCGAAATAACGCAAGAGATAGGAACCTTTCTGCAGGGTACACAAGAAACGTGAGTCAGTCATGCGCTTAGCGGGAATGGTTCATAGGAAACCACCTATCTAAACCGTCTATCATCACTCGTTCCTGACGTCGCTATAGCATCTTGTTTCCGCCTATGAATCGCAGAGCAAGAAAGATTGTCCATGAATTAGCCAACAAATTTAACGTCAAGTCCAAATCAGTGGGGAAGGCTGAACAGCGTCGCCCGACACTAGTTCGAACACTCAAGACAGCAAACTACGTGGGATACAAATTCAATCAGGCGGTGGCTCGCATGGACTTACGGCACCCCTCATGTGCAACGGCGCGCGCGATATACCAAAACACAGACACACGAATGGATGCAGCGGCATCTTACCAAGATGGGGAAATCGTGGGAGCGAGAGCGCCTGTTTTGGGTGTGGGGAACCGCGGCAGAATCATGTTGGAGAAAATGGGTTGGAGCAGCGGGACTCCTTTGGGTGCCACACAAAAAGGAATACTTCTGCCTCTAACGCATGCAGTGAGACGTAGTAGATGTGGTCTCACATAAATAGAGGGTAATCAAGGAGATTGTCAAGGAGTATTTATTACCCTTGTTTGATGATATCAAGACAACTGTCTCGAGAACTATTGTACAGTCGCGTGACCCGTTAACCCAGTGAACACTGCACCCCTATTGAGCCGGCAAAAAAAAAACCCGTGACGCGTGAAATACCCCCGAAGTACATGGAGCATCAAAATGAGGCGACGCAATATGTCGCGCAGGTAATGAACTTCAAAGACTAAAGCTGACCTGTAACTTCATTTTGTGGAGGAAGAATACTTCGTCACGGCCTTTGTTCCCTCAGAAACAGCATGCTTCGCCAGTTCGCCTGGAAGAATGAGGCGGACGGAAGTCTGGATTTCTCTTGACGAGATAGTTGACTTCTTATTATATGCAGCCAGTTTAGAGGCTTCAGTCGCGACGCGCTCAAAGATATCTGCGAGGTGTCAGGACGAGGCAGAAACACTGGAGCCGCGGAGAGCGCGAAAACTTACCGTTGACGAAGGAATTTAAAATGGACATAGCGCGATTGGAAATTCCTGTGTCGGGATGGACTTGCTTGAGGACTGCAAAGAATTAGCAATTGAAAGAGTGGAAGTCTCAGTGAACCCAATCAAGACTACGAGAGTAGTTATCGCACCTTTGTATATGTAGGAGCTGTATGTCTCCTTGCGAGTCTTGGACCGTTTTTTCTTATCGCCAGAGGCTGCTGTCTTCTTGCCCGCATCTTTCTTTTCCGGAGCCTTACTGGCAGTCGCAGGCGCCTTCGCCGCGGGCTTCTTGTCAGCAGCCTTAGGAGGCATTTTGCAGTCTAGAGCCCGGTAGAGAGCTGGAGTTGAGAAGGGGCGAGAAATAACTGGAAATTGCGGTGACAGGTAATAAGAGCGAGTTGGCTGTGATCGGGCTGTAAAATCGTGCGGCACTGTCCTGTTGAGAGATAAATGGCGAAAGGAAGAAACCACGAAAACTTGGGCGGGTGGTTTGGGTTTTTGTAGCTACTCGCGTCACCACGGAGTTACGTTACTGATTGGCGTGCGTACAACCGGTTTTCGACAGATTGCTTGGCGATTAGAGGAGGTAGATAGTTACTTCAAAGCTACGGCTTTCTCTCCTGCGAATTGCGGAAGTAAAGAGGTACCTAGCGAGTAGCGGCGCACGAGGTAGGTACAAGACTACATTATATCAGCTCCCTACTACCTACCAGGTATGTACCTACCTAGGTAGGTAGATACCTAGTATGCGGGTAGTAGGTATTTACTTGGGTAAGGCTACCTACCTGCGCACCCCTAATCGGTAGGAAGTGATGTAGGTACCTATCTAGCCGTAGCAGGTGGCGACGAAGTACCTACCTAGAACAGGGACGAGAGGGGGATAAAAACAGGGGGTCGAGAAGCATTAATCTGAAATAAAAACAATTAAGCATTTCTTATACTTATACTTATAAGTGCTAATATTAGTCTTAAGATATTATTACTATTACTTATATTATTAGCTAGAAAATAAATATAGTAAAAAACCTTTTATTATTAAAAAACTAAATAATAATAAGTGCTATATTATAATAGCTATTTTTTTATAGAAAATTAAAGAGTTATAATAGAGATTATTATTAAAAGGATATAAAAGTAATATAGGTATATATTTTAAAACTTAAAATTTATTATTAGCTTAAAAAGCTAAAAGTATTTTAAAAAAAATATAATTTCTTAAAAGTATTAAATACTTAATTAACTTTATCTTAAACCTAAAACCTAATATTTTACTTATAAAAAAACTTACTAAGCTACTTTAGTAGTACACGTAGTGATGTGATGTTTTAATATCTGTTACTTTCTACTTTACACACGCCACCTCTTAACGGTTGAAAAACATTTGCACTGTCTATGACTTGTTCCTTTGCATATTCACTACAAGCAGTATGCTGTCGCCCCTAGCGAGGGCCTGTCGCCGCGTGACCCATGAGCTTCATGGAATCGTTGTGTCTGCTGGCCTAATGCAGAAGACAGTGAAGGTTCGCATAGGCGGTCAGAAATGGAACCAGACGATTAACAAGGTGCGTATCTGCAGTCTATCCAGCCGTAGGTCAACCCGCGGATGTCTTATATTAACAAGTAATCCTGAGCTCTCTACAGTGGTTTTCCAGCCCCAAGCATTTTTTAGTCCATGATCCGAAGTCGTCTTTACGCACGGGGGACGTCGTATCTATTGTTCCTGGATGGCCAACTTCTAAACATAAGCGCCATGTTGTCAAGCAAATTATTGCCCCATTTGGCACTCCGATATCAGAGCGACCTCCTATTCCAACCTCAGAAGAGCGAATAGCCGAGCGGGAAGCTAAGAAAGCTGCCAAAGATAAGCGGCGCGCAGCCAAGAGGGTTCAATAATTAAAGTCGATGCTAAGATAGTAGCAAACGCGCCTAGTAGCAAATATAAGTTAGTATAAATAAAAGACCTCTCGTATTCCGAAGATATTATATTATACAAAGAACTTAAATATATAATAAAAAATATAAAAATATTAAATTTATAAGTAATAAGTATAAAAAGGTTTAAAAATATAAATAATTTAAATAGTAAATATAAACTTTATATTAAGTATAATAATAATTATAAAGTAAATAATAATATATATATTAAGTAGTCTTTATTATATATATATATAAATAAGAGAAGTAAAAGGTAACCTAAATTAATAATAATTAGAGATAGATACTCTTCTTACTTTACGGAGTATATAAGGAAGAGCGGCTATATAGCTAGATAATATTTTACCCCTATACCCCCTTCTTCCTTCTTAAGATATCTCCTATCCCCTAAGTTATATAAAGTATAACTTAGGTGCTAATATATATTTCGTTAGGGACTTTCCTATATTTAAGTTATCTTTTATATATATATTATATAATAAATATAAAGGGATATAAAGGGATATAAAGAGATAATATTAATAATATAAAACTTATAATAAGTATTTAAATTAAAATATAATTTATTTTAATATATTATATAGTTTATATAATTTAGTTAAAACTTTATACTTTTAAATTTAACTAAGTAAATAATAAATATAAAAGTATAAGATAAAATATAATAATTATAATAATTAAGTAAATAAAACTTATTTATTTTAAAATATAATATTTAAAAAAGTTTAATACTTCTCTCTTTCTTAATTTATTTTAATAAAGGAAATAGCTTTAAATATAAAACTATAATATAATTTACTTTTAAGCTAGCTTAAACTATAATAAGAATAATATTAATAATAGTTAATAATACTTAGTAAATATTATAGCTAGGCTATGTTAAGTAAATAATAGTATTAGCATTATAAATAAAGATTCTAAGCTAAGGAGAAAGGAAAGAAAAAGAGGAAAAACTCTTATAAGCGAAATCTTTATAAAATATATATAAATATATACTAATAAGGATAAGAGAGGGTATAATAAAATCTTAATAAGGAGGCGATTATATTTCCTAATAATTTCCCTTAAGGTCCTTTTTAGGTAATTTTATAATAAGGTTTTTATAAGTTATATAATTATAATTAAAAATCTTTAAAAATTACCTTAAAATATTTAAAAGAAATCCTTATAAATATTAGTATATAATATTACCTTTTAATAAAAGTTTTAATATACTTATTAAAATTAATAATATTTACTATATAAAGGATTATTTAGGGAAATTATAATATTATCTTAGTTATTATTTTTATAATTATAGTTTATTATAATATTCTTAATTTAGTATTAAAAATTAATTAGCGAGCTAGTAGCTTTTAGGAAATAATTATAAAACTCCTTAAAAGCTATTAATATATAGCGGAAATTCTTAGTAAGGTATTATATTTTATTAAGATTATAGCTATATTAATATACTTAATATTTTAACTAATAGCGTTATCTTATAATATAAAATTAAAAGATTTAATTAATTTCTTATTTTAATATATTATTAATATTTTCTAGCTTAATAGGAGGTATTTTTTACCTAAGTAAAGGATTTATAATAGCTTTCTGAAAATAGTTAGCGTAAAATAGGTTTATTATTTAATAGCTATCTAATAAGTTAAGGATATAGCTATAGCTTTATTATTTAATAATTATTAAAAATCCTAATTATTATATATTAAAGTATATTATAAATATAATTATAAAGAAACCCTTATAGCTAAGAAATACTTTATTATTAATTATAAAATTTACTAAGTAATATTTCTTATTAGCTTATATTTCTTACTTATAGTAAGCTTTCTTACTTATAGCTTAAGCTTACTATTATATTTCCTACGCTTAAGTAATAAGTTTATAAGTTATAATAATAAAGCTTAAAGCGTTTAAGGGATTCGGGGAGCTAATAACTAAAAGGAGGTTTTATATATTTTTATTAAAAGTAATTATAAGTAGTGCTATACTAATTAATATATATTATTAAGAGTTATATATAAAATCTAAAGCGAGAAAGAAATTATTTTAATTATTTTAATATTTATTTATATAAAATTATTATTACGGCCGTAAAATACGTTAACTAAATAATAGTATTAGTATTATAAATAAAGATTCTAAGCTAAAGAGAAGGGAAAGAAAAGAGGAAAATTCCTATAGGCGAAATCTTAGTAAAATATATAAAGGCATATACTAATAAAGATAGGAGAGGGTAAGGGGAAATCCTAGTAAGAAATCCTAGTAAAAGGTTAACTTTATTTCCGGGTAATTTCCTACTAAGGTTTTCCTAAGGATTTTACGATAAGGTTTTTAAAGTTATATAATTATAATTAAAAATCCTTAAAAATTACTATAAAATTATATAACTATAGTTAGAAATCTTTAAAAATTACTATAAAATATCTAAAGGAAATCCTTATAATTACTAGCGCGTAATATTACCCCCTAATAAAAATCTTAATATACTTATTAAAACTAGTAATAGCGATTACGTAGCTAGGTGCTTAGGGAAATAGCTATATTATCTTAATTATTATCTTAATACTTATAATTTACGATAGTAGCTTTAACTTAGTGCTAGAAATTAATAAGTAAATTAGCGGTATTTAAGAAATAGTTATAAAATTCCTTAAAAGCTATAAGCGTATAACGGAAATTCCTAGCTAGGTATTATATCTTATTTAGATCGTAACTATATTAGTAAACTTAATATTCTAACTAATAACGCTATCTAGTAACTTAAGATTAGAGGATTTACTTAACTTTTTATTTTAATATATTATTAATATTTTCTAGCTTAGCGGGAGATATCTCTTACTTTAATAGTAGATTTATAATAGCTTTCTAAAAGCGGTTAGTATAAAATAAGTTTATTATCTAGTAACTATCTAATAAGTTAAGAATATAGCTATAGCCTCGTTCCTTAATAATTATAAAAAGTCCTAATTATTATATATTTAAGTATATTATAAGTATAATTATAAAAAAGCTTTTATAGCTAAGAAATACCTTATCGCTAATTATAAAATCTACTAGGTAATACTTCCTATTTATTTACGTTTCTTACTTACGGCGAGCTTTCTTAGCTATAGCTTAAGCTTATTATTATATTTCCTACGCGTAAGCGATAAGTTTATAGGCTATAGTAATTAAGCTTAAGGTAGTTAAGGGATCTAGGAGATTAGCTACTAAGAGGGGGTTCTATATATTTTTACTAAAAGTAACTATAAGTAATATTATACTAATTAAAGCGTACTATAAGGAGTTATATATAAAATTTAACGTAAAAAAGAAAGTACTCTAATTATCCTAATATTTATTTATATAAAACTATAATTTTTAGTTTAAGTATTAGTTAGTTATTTTTACGCTTTCTTATATTTATAGGTATAGAGTATTATTATAGCGATATTTAATATTAGTTAACTAATTAATTTTACTAAGAAATCTTAAAATAAATAAGCTAGCGTTATTAGTAATTTATATATCTAATATATTAAAAAGATAATAAAGGTATTAGAAATAATATCTAGTAAGTATTTTTACTATATTAATCTTCTTACCTAATAACGTAGCGATAATCTAGCTTAATTTATAGATAAAGGTTTAAATATAATCGTACTTAAAGTAATTTTTTAATATAGCTTTCTTATTATAAGCTATATACTCTTATATAAAAATTAAAATAAGTAAAAGGTATAGTAAGCTTAGAGTCTTATCTTATAAGGTCTTATTCCTCTAATACTTATAATAGTTATAAATATATCGATAAATATTTTACTTTATTTTAAGCTAGTAATAATCTTACTAAAATATCTAAGTAATCTTATTCTAGCTACTATAAGCAAAGATAGCTAGCTTATATATATTCTAAATTAAAGTAATACGAAGAAAAAGCCTCTTTTAACTATTTTACTTAGGAATAACTAAGAGGTTATTATAGAATCTAAAATCTTAGCTTATATTCTCTTCTTAGATTAGTTATATTAACTCCGCTCCTAATAGGGTAAAGTTTTCTCTAAGGCGGACTAAGGTAATTATAAAGGTTAAGGTTAGGATTTTAAATTTAAGGCTTTCTAAAGGAATTATTATAAAAGTTTTTTCCTCTTTCTTATAAGCTTTTATAATTAGAAGCTTAGCTATCTTACGCGAAAGGGTATTAGTAGCTATATTTAATTAGCTAAGTTAATATAGGAAATAAATATTAAACTAAGCTAAGAAATCGGATTATCGGACTTAGTAAATAAAAAGTAATCTTTTTATTATAAAATAAACTAAGGCCTTATAGTCCGTAATTATATTAAATTTCTAATTAAGTAATTCTAAGTAAAAATACTTAAAGCTTTATATAATAGTAAGAAATTCGCGGTTTTAAATTAGGTATATATATTTAGCTAAGTTTATCGTTTTTAAAAAGAAGCTTATTAGCTTTTACGCTTAATTATCTTATTATTACTAAAATATATTAGCGGTAGCGTTCTAAAAAATATTAGTCTTAAGCTAGGTTAGGAGTTTAAGATAGAAGAAAGTAAGTATTAGGGCTTATATAGCTAATTCCTTTATCTTATTAAAGGCCTTTTTCTATTCTAATCTAAGCTTAAAAATAATATCCTTTTTTAAAAGATAGTTAAGAGGTTTTATAATAATATTAATATAGTAATAAAAGATCCGAATAAAGTTATATAATCTTACGAATAAATAGATAGCTTTATAATTTTAAAAATCTTTAAATTTCTAATCTTAAATCGCTTATATTTTACGGAAATTTACGCTTATTTCTTAGCCCGCGTATAATATTATACTAAGGTAATCGATTTTAGTAATATTAAACTTTAATTTCTAAATATCTTTTTATAAATTCGCTTAATATAAGCGCTAGATTATTTCTTAGTACTCCTTTTAGTATTTTTCTTCTTCGCTATTTAAGTAAATTAATATATTATTAGCGTATATATTTATATAGCGGTTAAAAAAATTATAAAATTAAGCGTTAATAAAGTTCTAAAATTACGTAAATTTTACCTTAAAGCTAAATAGAAAAATAAGCTAATAAAATATACTAAACTTTATATAGAAAGCTATAAGGTACTTAAAGTTAGGGTTAAGATAAAGATAGTAAAATACTTAAATAATATTAATTTTCGAAAACTATTTCGCCTCCTAGTAGCTAAATATAGTATTTTCTAAAAAAGGAGTAAGTAAAATCTAACTTTTTAAGTAATTATTTATCTATCGGTAATTAATATAAAAATATTAAGCTATTAAATATAGTTTCGAGGCGAAGAGAATAAAGGCAGCGTAAGGGCTAGTATTTAGCTTAATAAAACTAACCTTAAGTAAATAATTAATAATCTCCTTTTCTAAAAGTAAGTATTTTACTAGTATTTTATAAAAAAGGGGTTTTACTAAGTTTAAGGGCTTCTTAAGTTTTAAAATTATATCGTAGCTAAGCTAAAGATAAGCTAAAATATAAGCTTCCTTTTTACTAAAAAATCTTTTAAAATATATAAAAGCTAAAAAAATTATATTATATATATAAGTAATATACTTAAGTTTTTTACTTTAAAAAAATAGGATTTTCTATCTTATATACGTATAGCTAGCTAAGCTTAGCTTTATAATTATAGTTAAGTTATTATTATTATTTTCTAATTTTATAAATATCTAAAATATTAATAAGGTTATTTTTTCTTATTATATATAGTAAAAGTCTTATTAAACTTAGTAAATAAGTTACTTTTTTAAAATATCTTTATTAATATTATTAATATCTTAGTTATCTTTAGTTAAGGTTTAAGCTAGCTTTTTTTCTTTTATAAGCTATATAAAGTTCTTTTTTTTTTACGAGTATTAGAGGATCTAATAATTACGCTTATCCTAATAAAAAAGGCAGTTCCGGCGCTTAATATTTACTTAAATAGCCGGGTTTAAATTTCTATTAAAAAAGGGCTTCTTAGGTAATAAGATCGAAGGTAAGTATTTAGTAAGGGTAAGTAAGTTATCTAGCTAAATTAGTTTCTAGGCCGCGTAATCGAGTAATAACTTTTTCTCTACTATTTAAAATAAGCCGATAAAGAGATTTTAAATATAGTCCGTTACTTAATAAATTTCCTATAAAAAATACTATTTATTAATTACTAAGGTAATAATTAGGTATTTATAAACTAAGCTAGCTTAATAGCTTTAGAAATTAATAAGGGGGATAAGATAGATAGGGATAAGCTTAGCGCTTAAGCGCTTTACTACTTACTTCGCGAAATAATAATTAATTAAGAGATAGGCGTTTATTTCGGTATTATATAAAGTAAAGGTATAAAAAGCTATATTATTAATTTAAACTTAACTATTAATAGTAAATAACTTTTTTATTTTCTATTCTACGCGCGATATTTTTAGGACTATTAAGGAGCTTTATAATAATCTTACTTTTTTCCTAAATTAGAATTATCTAACTAAATAGAGTTAGGTAAAAACGTTTAAATTTTACGGATTTTTCTTATCTTTTATTAGTTAAGGTAATCCTTAGCTATATAGCTTTTCTTTTTATAAATAAAATAAGTGCCGTTTTCCTAGTAAATTTTCTTCTCGCTTTTACTAAAAGCTTAGCCTTTTTAGTAAAAAGTTATAATTATAATTATAATTTTCTTTTATTTTTCTAAGGTAACTTTTTTACTTACCTAGCTTTTACGGGAAAACTTTTAGTAAGTTAACTCCTTTTTCTAATAAAATATAATATCTTTTACGTACTTATAAAATTCCTTATATATTATATATAAATTTTTAGCTTTCGTAAGAAAGCTTAAATTAAGATTAGCGGGTAAATAATCTTAAAGCGTATATTTAATCTAAATTAAGGGAACTTAAATCTTAGCTATAAAGTAGTTAAATTTTATAAGGAACTCCTAAATTTCTTACTTACTTATTAATAAGAAATTTAGTTTATAAAATTAATTTATAATTTTAGCAAATTTATTAAAATTTCTATTAGTAAATTTTAAATATTAAATTATCTTAGCTAATTTAGAAAAAAAGCGTTCTTTTAAGTTATATTAAGTTTCTAAAAATTTATAAGCTTTCCCTTCTAACGCGTAAAATAATATACTTATCTAGTCCTACTTATTTCGAAAAATTATCTTATCGGACCTTATCTTATCTTTTAGGTTTATAAGGAAAATATTAAAATCCTCCTTTTTACCTAAAAACTTACTTACCTCTTTATAGCGAATTTTCGTAAAATTAGAATAAGAGAGGTTTAGCTATCTTACCGGGGCTATTAGCGTAAAAATATCCTAAGCGGCTTTTCTAATTAGGATAAATATCTTTTTATTTATATTAAATATAGTTAATATTTCTTAATAAATCTTTTTCGCGTTTAGGTTTTAGTTTTTCTAAATTAATTAACCTTAAAGTTTTATAATTTACGCTTATAATTACGCTATCTCTATATATTACTTTTACGATATAATTATATTAATAATATTTTAGGAAAAGGTAACTATTATCGTAGTTTAATTTTCGCTAATATTCTATTTTATTATAAAGTTAAGCGTTTTTAAAATAAATCTCCTTAATTACTTAAAAATCTAATTAGGGGCTCCGAATATATATCTTAAAATTAGTTATAATCTAAATCTTAATTATATATAAGTTTTTTTCTATCTTATATAAGGATATAAAAATAAGGTATAAGTTTCTTAATCGCTTATTAGTAAATTTAAGCTTAGAATAATATTATAGCCGTAAAATATATTAACTAAATAATAATATTAGTACTATAAATAAAAATTCTAAGCTAAGGAGAAGGGAAAAAAAAAGGAAAACTCCTATAAGCGAAATTCTAGTAAAGTATATAAAAGCACGTATTAGTAAAGATAAGAGAGGGTAAGGGAAAATCTTAGTAAGAAATCCTAGTAAAAAGTTAACTTTATTTCCGGGTAATTTCCTACTAAGGTTTTCCTAAAGATTTTATAATAAGGTTTTTAAAGTTATATAACTATAGTCGGAAATCCTTAAAAATTACTATAAAATTACGTAACTATAGTTAGAAATCCTCGGAAATTACTATAAAATATTTAGAGGAAATCTCTATAATTGCTAGCGCGTAATAATTATAGCTTTTAATTAAAATATTAGTTAGTTATTTTTATATTTCCTTATATTAAAAAGTATAAGGTGTTATTATAGCGGTATTTAATATTAATTAACTAGTTAATTTTACTAAAAAATCTTAAAATAAATAAACTAATATTATTAATAATTTATATATTTAATATATTAAAAAAAAAATAAAAATATTAGAAATAATATTTAATAAATACCTTAGCTATATTATTCTTTTTACTTAGTAATATAGCGATAATCTAGCTTAGCTTATAAATAAAAGTTTAAATATAATTATATTTAAAGCGGTTTTCTAATATTACTTTTTTATTATAAATAATATATTCTTATATAAAAGTTAGGATAAGTAAAAAATATATTAAACTTAGGGTTTTATCTTATAATATTTTATTTCTCTAATACTTATAATAATTATAAATATATTAGCAAATATCTTATTTTATTTTAAGCTAATAATAGCTTTATTAAAATATCTAAATAGTTTTATTTTATCTATTATAAGTAAAAATAGCTAGCTTATATATATTATAGATTAAGGTAATATAAAGGTAGAATCGCTATTAGCTATTTTACTTAAGTATTATAAGAAGATTATTATAAAATCTAAAGTTTTAGCTTATATTCTTTTCTTAGATTAGTTATTATTAGTTAAGTATCCTTCCTAAGCTAAATAAGTAGCTAGAGTTATATTATAAACTTCTCGTAATAGAAATACTAATAAATTAAACCTAAAATACGTATACTATATTAACTTAGATAATAGGGTTTAGGTAACTTATTTAAATTATATAGCGTATAGGAATATTATATTTACTATATAATATACTCTAGCTAATAAAATTATAAAAAATTAAATAATAACTTTACTTATAACTTATTTTTCTTTTAAAAAATATAAAAAAGTAAGTATATTATATATATATTCCCCCTCTTATTAATTATTTCCCTATCCTCCTCCTATATTAACTTCGTATATTATATTAATATTATATTAGTCTTAGATTAGTATTATCTTAAGTTTAACTCCTTTTTATATATATCCCTAACTTCTTATTTTATTTATATAAAGATAGTTATCTCTATAACGCGTACTACGCGTATTTAACGCGTATTATATTCCTAAGTAGCTAGTAATATATATATTTTAATATTAGTAGCTTTTCTTTTTATAATTAGAAATATATATTTATTAAGTAAGTAATCTAAGTATAATTAAGTTTTTTTAGTAGCTTTTATAAATCGAATTATTTCTTTATTTTTAAAGACTTATATAAATTAGGATTAGTAAATACCCTTATCTTACTAATTTATAAATAAACTTAGGTTAATACTATACCGATATCTAATATATTTTTTAATAATTTTAGTATAATTTCCTAAAATAGTATATATTAAGCTATATATTATATTTCCCCGTTATTTATATTTTATAAATAATAGATAAGGTTTAGGTAATAAACTTAACGCTATATATTATTATTAATATAAAGCTTAATATTATATATTATTAGCTACTATTATAAGCTAATCCCTTAGCTTAGTAGCTTTTAAACTAAGAAACTAATAAGTAACTCCTTTAAATATAATATAAGCTAGCTATAAGGATATTATTAGGGCGTCTTATTTTAAAAACCCCTAGTAAATACTAGCCGCGTAAGGGGGAATCTCCCTTATTAACTAATAAACCCTTATAGCTAGTAAAAGTTATTTCTTTCTTATAATACTAAGCGTTCCTATACTATAATATTCGTAATTTTACTAAGTTATTATAGTTTTTATATTATAATACTCTTAAGGTAGCGTAATTCTTAACCCCGGGGGTACTATAATCCCCTAATAGTATTCTTTTTCTAATCTAAGGATTAGAGAAATAAAAAATAAACGTAATATAATATACTAAATAAAGAACGCGATACTTAATAAACTTTCGCTAAGTTATCTGCGAAAAATAGATAAGAAAAACTAAGGCGGTTATAAAAAGGGAGGGGAAAAAAATTTTTTTTTTTAAAAAAGGGGGGGGTATTTATACTTAAGAGGTATATACCTCTCTTATCTATAAAAAAAGTTAGTATATATTAATATATTACTTATAGAAAAGGTAAGTATATATTTTATTTAGCGGGGTAAATTAATAACTTAGTATTTTACTTATAAATTACCTTACGCTTAAGCTTTTTATTTTTTTTCTTTTCCTTTTATTTTTATTATTATTATTATTATTATTATTATTATTATATATAAAAAAGTAAGTTTAAGTTAATTTTAAGTTAATATCGTAATAAGCTTTTACTAACCTTAACTTAAGATTTATTATATATTAAAACTGCCCTCTTATATACTTACCGCTTTACGCGGTTATTAAATTATTATTTTAAATCCTAAGTTTAAGAATAATATTAATAATAACGATATTTTTAAAGCTTTAATTTACTAGCGGCGTAAAAGTATATTAATTCTAGCTTTAATTTATATTAGCTATAAGTTAAAATTAACCTAGTTTCTAATATATTTTAAATTTAGCTTTAAACGCGTATTACGCGCGTTCTACTCCTATCTCTTTTATACGCCCCTTATAAGCTTTTTTTACGGTATCCGCGATTATTTTTCGCTCGCGCCCGCGAATATTATCGCTTACGCTAATAATAATACTTATTATATTTTATTAAGTATAACCCGCTAAGCGTAATCTTTTTATATTCCCGCCGCCGCTTATACTATTATCTTAAGCGTAGCGCGATATTATTTAGCGCGGCGATATTAAGAAAGTACCCCCGTACTAAAATTATATTAGCTATATAAATAAGTAAAAGCTAGCTATTAACGCTTATTAGGAATAAATATTTTAGCTAATAATTACTTATTATTAATATACTAAAAAAGGTATTTAATATAATAATATATATATAGCTTATTAAAATTTAATTTTATATAAACTAATATTAATTTAATAAATTATCTTAGCTATTATTACTTTTATATAAGCTTTTATTATATTTATAAGCGATAATATATTTTTATATAAAGATTAATATACTAAAATAAGTTTAATAATAATCTAATCTTTATTTATATTTAAGTTAATATCTAACTAATATTACTAATATAGTAATATTACTTAGCCGGCCTTATACGATTATTATATATCGCGCTTTTTTAGATATTTATATTAAGAGTAAAAGTAAGGGACTTTAATTTTAGGGATTTTACTTTATCTTTTCTTATTATTTTTATCTTTTCTTATTTTTATTTTTTATATATTACTAAATTAACTTAATTATAAAAGATTTCTAATACTAAACTTATAAAAGCTTAGTAAATAATAATTATAAAATAATTATTAAAACTAATCTAAGGTTAATAAGATTTTAAGTTAAAATTAAAATAAGTTTCTAAAAATCCTAAACTAAAAATAAAGAGAAGAAAAAATAGATAATATTAACTTATAATAAGTTATCGCTAAGTACTAAGATATCTAAATTATTAAGTTACTAATTAGATATTAGTTAAAATATATTTATATATTATTAAAATAGTAATTATAATTTCCTAGGAGTTAGTATTTTAATAAATATTTACTATTTAAATTACTTTTCTATTTCTAATTTAAACTAAGGTTAAATAATAATAAAGCTAATATTTTAGCTTATATTAGTTAACTAAGTTTTTAAGTAATAAAAAATAATTAAGTTTACGATATAACCTAGCTTTATTACTAATTAATATTAGTTAGGTATCTTTCTTAAGCTAAATAGGTAGCTAAAATTATATTATAGATTTTTTATAGTAAAAATATTAATAAATTAAACTTAGAATATATATACTATATTAACTTAGATAATAAAGTTTAGGTAACTTATCTAAATTATATAGCGTATAGGAGTATTATATTTACTATATAATATATTTTAGCTAATAAAGTTATAAAAGATTAAATAATAATTTTACTTATAACTTATCTTTTTCTTAAAAAATATAGAAAAGTAAATATATTATATATATATTCCTTTTTCTACTAATTACCTCCCTATCCTCTTTTTATATTAACTTCGTATATTATATTAATATTATATTAGTCTTAGATTAATATTATCTCGAGTTCGACTCCTCTTTATACGTATCCCTAACCTCCTACTTTATTTATATAAAGATAGTTATCTCTGCGATACGTGCCACGCGTATTTAACGCGTATTATGTTCCTAAGTAGCTAGCGATATATATATTCTAATAGTTATATTAACTCCGCTTTAAATAAGATAAAGTTTTTTATTAGGTAAATAAGGGCGATTATAAGAGCTAAAGTTAAGGCTTTAAATTTAAAGCTTTTTAGGGGAATTATTATAAGCGTCCTTTCTTCCTTTTTATAAGCTTTTATAATTAAAAGCTTAGCTATTTTATATAAAAAGGTATTAGCGGCTATATTTAGCTAGCTAAGTTAATATAGGAAATAAATATTAAACTAAGTAAAGAAATTAGATTATTAAACTTAATAAATAAAGAGTAGTTTTTAATTATAAAATAAACTAAGGCCTTATAATCCGTAATTATATTAAATTTCTAACTAAGTAATTCTAAGTAAAAATACTTAAAGCTTTATATAATAATAAAGAGTTTATAGTTTTAATTTAAATATATATATTTAGCTAAGTTTATTATTTTTTAAAAAAAAGCTTATAAGCTTTTATATTTAATTATCTTATTATTATTAAAATATATTAGTTATAGCGTTTTAAGAAGCGTTAATTTTAACTTAGGTTAGGAGTTTTAAATAGAAGAAAGCGAGTATTAAGGCTTATATAGCTAGTTCCTTTATCTTATTAAAAGCTTTCTTTTATTTAGGTCTAAGCTTAAAAGTGGTATTTTTCTTTAAGAGATAATTTAAAAGCTTAGCGGTAGTATTTATATAATAATAAAAGATCTAAATAAAGTTATAAAGTCTTATAAATTAATAAATAGCTTTATAATTTTAAAAATCTTTAAATTTTTAATCTTAGATTGCTTATATTTTATAAAAGTTTATACTTATTCTTTAACTTATATATAATATTACTTTAAGGTAGTTAATTTTTATAATATTAAATTTTAATTTTTAAATATCCTTTTATAAGTTCGCTTAATATAAGCGCTAAATTATTTTTTAATATTTTTTAATATTCCTCTTCTTTACTATTTAAGTAAATTAATATATTATTAATATATATATTTATATAATAGTTAAAAAGATTATAAAATTAATTATTAATAAAATTTTAAAATTAAGTAAATATTACCTTAAAGCTAAATAAGAGAATAATCTAATAAAATATATTAAACTTTATATAAAAAGCCGTAAAATACTTAGAGTTAAGGTTAAGATAAAAATAGTAAAATATTAAACTAAGATTAATTTTTAAAAACTATTTCGCCTCTTAATAGCTAAACGCTATATTTTCTAAAAAGGGAGTAAGTAAGATTTAACTTTTTAAATAATTATTTATTTATTAGTAATTAATATAAAAACGCTAAGCTATTAAATATAGCTTTAGCGTGAAAAGAATAAAGGCGGTATAACGGCTAATATCTAGCTTAATAAACTTAATCTTAAGTAAATAATTAATAATCTCTTTTTCTAAAAATAGGTATTTTATAAGCGTTTTATAAGAAAAAGGTCTTATTAAGTTTAAGGGCTTTTTAAGTTTTAAAGTAATATTATAACTAAGTTAAAAGCTAGTAAAAATATAAGCTTTTTTTTACTAAAAGATCTTTTAAGATATATAAGGGCTAGAGGAATTATATTATATATATAAGTAATATACTTAAGCTTTTCTTTTTAAAAGAATAAGATTTTCTATTTTATATATATATAGCTAGCTAAGCTTAGCTTTGCGATTATAATTAAGTTTTTATTATTATTTTCTAATTTTATAAAAGTTATAAGTATTAATAAGGTTATCTTTTATTATTATATATAGTAAATATTTTATTATACTTAGTAAATAAGCTACTTTTTTAAAATATTTTAATTTTTATTATTAGTATTTTAATTATTTTCGCTTTAAGTTTAAGCTAGCTTTTTTTCCTTCGTAAGCTATATAAAGTCTTTTTTCTTTTATAAATATTAGAGGATCTAGTACTTATACTTATCTTAATAAAGAAGGCGGTTTTAGCGTTTAGTATTTACTTAAATAGCCGGATCCGGATTTTTAGTAAAAAGGGGCTTTTTTAATAATAGGATTAAGGGCGAGTATTTAGTAAAGATAAGTAAGTTATCTAGCTAAACTAGCTTCTAGGCTATATAGTTAAGTAATAATCTTTTTTTAAATTATTTAAAATAAGCTAATAAAAAAATCCTAAGCGTAATTAGTTACTTAATAAATTTTTTAAAAAAAATATTATTTATTAATTATTAAGATAATAATTAAATACTTATAAACTAAGCTAGCTTAATAGCTTTAGAAATTAATAAAAGGAATAAGATAAATAAATATAAGCTTAGCGCTTAAATATATTATTATTTACTTTATAAAATAATAGCTAATTAGAAGATAAATATTTACTCTAATATTATATAAGGTAAAAGTATAAAAAGTAATATTATTAACTTAAACTTAACTATTAATAGTAAATAACTTTTTTATTTTCTATCTTATATATAATATTTTTAAGATTATTAAGAAGCTTTATAAAAATTTTACTTTTTTTTAAATTAAAATTATCCGATTAAATAAAATTAAGCGGGGGCGTTTAAACTTTAAAAACTCTTTTTATTTTCTATTAGTTAAGGTAGTTTTTAGCTATATAGCCTTTCTTTCTAAAAATAAAATAAATACTATTTCCTTAATAAACTTTCTTTTTATCTTTACTTAAAAGCTAGCCCTTTTAATATAAGGTTATAATTATAATTATAGTTTTCTTTCTTTATATTATTAAAATAATCTTTTCGCCTTAGTAAGCTTTCTATATAGCTTCTTAATAAGTAAATTCCTTTTCCTAGTAAAATATAATATTTTTTATATATTTATAAAATTCTTTATATATTATATATAAATGTTTAGCTTTTATAAAAAAGCTTAAGTTAAAGTTAGTAAGTAAATAATTTTAAAGCGTATATTTAATTTAAGCTAAAAAACTTAAGTATTAGCTATAAAGTAATTAAACTTAGTAAGGAACTTTTAAATTTCTTACTTACCGGTTAATATAAAGTTTAGTTTATAAAGTTAGTTTATAGCTTTAGCGAATTTCTTCGGACTTCTATAAATAAACTTTAAGTATTAAATTATCTTAGCTAATTTAGAAAAAAAATATTTTTTTAAATTATACTAAGTTTTTAAAAATTTATAAGCTTTCCTTTTTAAAATATAAAATAAAATACTTATTTTATCTTACTTATTATAGAAAATTATTTTATTAGATTTTATTTTATTTTTTAAGTTTATAAGGAAAATATTAAAGTCCTCCTTTTTACTTAAAAACTTACTTATTTCTTTATAGCGAATTTTAGTAATATTTAAGTAAAAGGGGTTTAGCTATTTTACTAAAGTAACTAGTATAAAAATATTTTAAGCGGCTTTTCCGGTTAGAATAAATATCTTTTTACTTATTTTAAATATAGTTAATATTTTTAATAAGTTTTATTTATATTTAAGTTTTAAATTTTCTAAATTTACTAACTTTAAAATTTTATAATTTATACTTATAATTATATTATTTCTATATATTATTTTTATAATATAATTATATTAGCTATATTTTATAATAAAGTAGCTATAATTATAATTTAGTTTCCGCTAAAACTTTATTTTATTATAAGATTTAGCGTTTTTAAAGTAAGTCTCTTTAATCGCTAAAGAATTTAATTAAAGGCTCTAAATATATATCTTAAAGCTAATTATAATTTAAGTTTTAATTATATATAAGTTTTTTTCTATCTTATATAAGGATATAAAAGTTAGGTATATATTTTCTAATCGCTTATTAGTAAAAAGTACGCTTAGAATAATATTATAGCTAAGCTATATTAAATAAATAATAATATTAATATTATAAATAAAAATTCTAAGCTAAGAAGAAAGGAAAAAAAAGGAAAAACTCTTATAAGTAAAATCTTTATAAAATATATATAAGTATATACTAATAGAGATAGGAGAGGGTATAGTAAAATCCTAATAAGGAGGTAATTATATTTCTTAGTAATTTCCTTTAAAGTCCTTTTTAGGTAATTTTACGATAAGGTTTCTATAAGTTATATAACTATAATTAGAAATCCTTAGAAATTATTATAAAATATTTAGGGGAAATTCTTATAAGTGCTAGCGTGTAATAGTAAGACTTAAAAGCTAAGCTAGTTTAAATAATACTTATATATTATTATTATAATATTTTAAAAGCTAAGGGAAGCTGCTAAAACTTTAATAGTAAGTAAAGTAAGAAAAACCCTTTAAGGAGGTAAAACCCCCCGCTATATTATAAAACCGCGTTTAATTTAGGGCTAGGTTAGTTATTTTATATATATAAAAGAAATAACTATTAATTATAATAATAGTATATAATATAAGGAAGAAGGAAATAAGGAAAAATAAATAATAAGGAAAAGATAAGAAATAATATATATTATTTTATATATAAATATATATTACCTCTTATATTAATATATATCTTTTTATTAAGTAAATATATACTTTTTAACTTTTTAATATATAGCTATATAACTTTTATATATTCTATAAACTATACGCTTATAGCGATATAAATATAAACTTCTTATTCTTATATTATAAGCGGATTTTACTCCCTCTATTACCTTATAGTAATAGCTAGCCGCGCCCGAAGCGATTTTAAGGGGGAGGCGATATTATATAAGCTAATTATAACTGCAAAAATTTTTTTACTTAGAATATAGCTTTACTTTAAATTATAATAATCTTAAACTTAAGGGTTTATTATACTTATTATTTTATTAAAAGCTAAGGTAAATATTAATAAGATTATTTTAAAAAATACTTTTATCTTTATATAAGTAATTATTAAATAAGTAATAAAGTCCGAAAAGGTTTAGGGAGGCGCTTTTTTTACTTTAACTTTATTAATTAGTAATATCTTTTTAGCTATTATAGCTATAATTTCCTCTTTATTCTATAGCTTTAAGGGGAGCGGAACTTTTTTAATATAAGCTATAATTATAGCTAAAGCGCTAAAGAAAACTATTAAAAAGTAAATTCTTAAATAATATAAATAATAGCTTATAATTTATTTTAACTTTATAGCTATTTTACTTTAAGTTTAAAGCTTTAAAATAATTATAATAAATATTAACTATAAACTTTATAATTAAGGCTAAGCTTTTATAATAAAGAAACTACTTAATAGCGATATTATAGTAATATTTTAAAATATTATTTATAAGCTCCGATTCGATTTAAAATAGCTTTATATTATTTTTTAAAAAAAGTATATTTAATTAGTAAAGGTTATATTTTTATTATAAAAAAGGTATTAATATAAGCTTTATATTAAAATAATAAAAAAGCTTTTTTAAAAAAAATTAAAGTATTAAATAAAATCTTAGTAATATAATTATATATAAAAAGATATTTTTTAAAACTAAGCGGAGTTTTTTAATAATTATTATTAATAGCGTAATAAATATAAATTAAATTTATAATAAAAATATAATAATATAAGTAAAGATTTTTAATATTAAATTTTATATATTAAAAATTTAATTTTAATAATATTTTAAATATTACTAACTTAAATATATTACTAAATATTATATAATAAAGCTATAATATAATAAGTATTTTATAATTTTATATATAAAGGGCGAGTTTATTTATTTTATAGCTTATAAAAAAAGATTATATTATTATTTTTTTTATTAATAGTTTTACTTTAAGTAAAGTTAACTTTATTTTAAAATAAAAGTAATATAAGACTAAGTGAAAAATATATACGCTATTTAATTTTAGAAATTTATAAACTAAAACTCTATATATACCGCCCTTTATTCTCCTCTAATACTAACTAGAAACTAATAATAGCTAAAATAAAAACGCTAAAAAGCAAATATAATAATACTCCCTTTTTTAACTCTAACTCTATACTTATTTATAGCTTTATTATAATAATTTAACTATTTTTTAAAATTAGCTATTATAAAGTTTATTATAAGATAGTAAAATTTTTATATATTATTAAATTATATTAATAAAGCTATAATTAATTAAATTATTAAAGCTATTTTAACTAAATATAAGGATTTAGTTTATAGTAATAATAATAGCTAAAAAGATAAGTAAGCTATATAGACTTTATACTAGATTTAATTTATATATATTTTTATTACCGCAGAGTCCGCTTTAAGGAAAATATTAGCTTTTAAATTATTAGTTAATACCTAACTTATTAAATATATAAAATACCGGGTATAGGCAGGGTTTAACTTAAAGCTAAGGTAACGCTTAAGGGGAGGGTTTTACTTTAAGTTCTCCGGTTTTTCCCTTTTTTAAAATATATATAAGATAGTTTTAAGCTATATAAGGCATATTAGCGTATAAATATTATTATAAGATATAGCTATATATTAAGCTTTCTTAATTAAAAAGCTTTCTTAATTAAGAAATTATTTATATTAATTAATAACTTTAAGCTTAAAAATATATAAAAAGGGGGGGTTATTTTTAATTATATAATTAAAGAATTATATAATTTTATTTTTTTAATTAAATAAATAACCTTTTAATTTTATTTTAATTTATAACTAACTTATATTAAAAGTAAAATACTTACTAAGAGTAATTTTCTTAAAAGATAATTTTTATTATAAGTATATTAAGTAGCTAATTAATTAAGGTAAACTTTATTAAGTATAAAATAATAAGTTTTAAGTTCCTTACCTTAGTTATTATTATTATTATTTATATATTAAAAGCCTTTATAATATCTAAAGCTTTTATAATATATTAAGTAAAATAAATTCCTTAAAAAAGAGTAAAATATCCTAATTATAAAAGAAAAAGCTTACTATATACTTATATAAAATTATTAAACTTATATAAAAATAACTAAAATCTATATAAGTATAAAATAAGATCTATATATACTTAAGATAGGGGGAAAAGGGGTATATTACGTAGGATATATTAGAGAGACTTAAGTAATAAGAAGTAAGGTAAGTTTCGATTATATTTTTATTATAATATTTTAGATAGGAGCTTTAATAGACTCCTAGTCGATATTAGATTAGTTTCGGGAAAAGATTAGATTATACTTAATCTAATACCGAGTATAGAAGAAGAGAGTATATATAAGGATATTTTATATATAAGTAGATATAGAATTCCTTTTATTTTTAAAGAAAATATAGACGAATATTATAAACTAGAAGAATTATACTTTTAGTATTAATAATCGCTATTAACTCCTATATATATATTACGAAAGCTAACTAATATTAATTAATAGTTAAAATTTAATTAACTATAAATTAATAAGGATAGAATAATTAACCTTAATAGTAGACTTTTATAAAAATAACTATATAAAGGTAAGCTATAATTGATTAAAGAGTTAATAAAAGGCTATATAAAACCTCTTTTAGAACTCTTAAAAAAGCTAACTTAAATACTTTATAATATCTATCTAAAGCTAGTTTAAAAACTTACTTATAATTATAAATATCCCTCCTAAAAATAAAATAGAACTCCTTAAATATTATAACTAGCTAACCTAGGAAATATTTAGATATACTAAGATCCCGAAATAATATTAGAATTAGTTTAACTTAGATCGCTAAGATAATAATATACTAGGAGATTACGAGAACGTAAAGATAATTAAATTAGCGATAATAAGATTTATCTTATTTATTAAAAGTAATAAGTAACTCTTTAATCTCGCTTTATTTAACCTTTTCTAATAATATTTTACTAGCTAGAAAATAAAAATATAGGAAATAAGATAAGTATTTATAAGAGACCTTACTTAAAGCTTTCTTATAAGATAAGGAATTTATATTAGTAAATTTAAAAAACCCGCCCTAAAAAAACTTAAAAAATTTCTAAATATAGATAAACCTCTTATATAGCTAGCTTAAGTATATAGTAAAACCTTTTTTAAACTAAGATTTATAATCCTTATTAGATTAATATTAGAAACTAAAATAAAAACCTAAACTATTACTATACTTACCTCGTAATAGTAAATAGCACCTTAACTAAGGCCTAGCTTAGACGCTAAGAATATCTAAATCTAAATTATCCCTAACTTTTAAGTATTATAATTAGATATATTATCTTAAAACCTATTAGTTTAACTTACCTAATAACCGATAATATACTAATTCTAAAACCCTTAAGCTACCGCTTAAAAAATATAATCCCTACTAAATACGCTTATTAAAAAACTATTAGTAAGTATAGCTAAACTTAATATTAATAGCTAAGATCCTTATTTAGATATCGATATAAAACTTTATCGATATTAATAAGGACTTTTATTAAAAATACCTTAATTTTAGAATAAACTTATATTAGATGCTTTTACTTTCTCTATACTACCCCTAATTAAATTTCCTAATATATATATTAATTTAAAAATAATTACTTAATTTACTAAAATTTAAAATAAGAATACTATATATTTAAGCAAACCTTATAACCTCTTAGATAATAAGGTTTATATTTTTATAAATACTTACTTTATATTAGAGATTTACCTATTTTATTTTTATACGATTTTTCCACGTATTCTTTTAAGCTAAGTAAGATAATATTATCTTAATTATATTAACTAATTTTCTACTTTCTATAATATATATCTTTAAATATAAAAGTATTTTAATATAAATATTAACTACTTTTATTATTATATAAATTAAATATCTACTACTTATTAGATAATTCGGACTTTATACCTTAAGAGTAAATTATATAAAATCTTATAAAAACTTTTTAATAAATTAGATTTTTATTAATATACTTTTAGTTCTAATTATATTAGTAACGTCCTTTTATAAATAACTCTTATTAACGCTTACTAAGGCGTCCTTAAATTAGAATTTATACTTTTTAAACTTACGAAAGATATAAAGATACTTATATTTAACCTCCGTTCCTTTTTAGAAATAGCCCTAACTCGTTAATTTAGTAGCTTATAGTATATTTAAAGCTCTTACCTACTATTACCTCCTCCTAACGCTTTAAGCCCCGATATTTTCTACCTTAATCGCCGATATTAGAAAACCTTTAACCGGCCCTTAAACTAATATCGTAATAACGGTAAAAATAACTCTACTTATAACCTAAAAGCCGATACCTTATAAAATTATAAGTACTTTATTTATAGTAAGATTAGATATTAATCCTCTAAATATATAAAAAAGGAACGTAAAGTATTTAAATATACGTTTCTAGCTTATTATATTTTTACTAGTATAAAAGTTAACTTTAACGCTTATCTTATAAAATTCGAAAAGATAAAAAAAATAGTAAAGGAAGATAGCGATAACGGATAGGCACTCCTATCTTATAAACTTACCGAAATTTTATACTATATTTTATTATTTATATAATTAACTTAAATATTTTATATACCCTAAATTATAAAACTAATAGAAAACTTATTATTAATATTACCTTAAGTAGCTAAAATATTATATTAGTTAGTATATATATATTTCCTAATAAGAGATAACCTTTATAAGCCCGTACTTATTATAGCTTCTATTACTTATTTTACTTTAATAAACCGCTATTCTTAGATAATATTTTAAGGTATTCTAATCGATATTAATATAATATTTATATCGATATTAGGTTAATTTTAGTTTAAAGTATTACGGCTTCTTATACTTTTACTATCCCTTAATAAGTTTACCGCTAGCTAAATATTTATTAAATTCGGTAAAAGTTAAACTATTACCTTTATTAGCTTTATTTAAGTTATAACCTTAGTAAGTAAGATTATATTCTATATTTTACTTACTTAAACCCCGTTCCTCTTATACTTCGTAAATATAAATTAACTAAAAATATTCTTCCGTAATATTTTAAATTACCTTATCTATAATATAACTAAGATCCCTATTATATATAAATAAAGTTATTCTTAGTTCTTCTTTTTATTTTTAGAAAAAGTAATATTATATCTTACTAAGTAAAAGATATGCTAAATTTATAAATAATTTAGGCACCTTAGCGTATCCTATCTATACTAACTATTTACTTAGGCTAAATATAATACTAATATCTAAGCTATTAAGGCTATCTTTAAAGTTTATTATTAGTATTAATTAAATAGCCTTACGCTTTAATAGTTTAAATTTAAGCTAAAAAATAACCGTAATTTTAACTTTAAGGTTATCGTAGATATTCTCTATATTAACTAATAAGCTATCTTATACGCTATCGACTAAGCTATAGCTTTCTAGGCTACTTAGTTTCTCTTATTTCTCTCTGCGAAAAATACTTAGAATACCTTTCGTATAATCTAAATTAATATTTACCTTAAACCCCCTAATATTATTTATTATAATACTAAAAAGAACTTCGATTTTTAGGAGTTTTATTCTAAAGCTATTACCTTAGGTATTATATATACTTAAGTTCCCGTTAAGGTATATTAGTTAGTTAGGAAAGTTAAATAATATTATACTCCTTTTTAATACGCTTATAAGGTAATCTTAGCTAAACTTTAACTTAATATTAGTTAAGATTTTATCTTATAAATAGCTATAAAAGTAATTAATAATATAATAAGATTTAATAAACTTATCCTAACTTTTTTAATTTTTAGAGCTTACTTATATATATACCTTAACTTAGCTTTAACCCCTTTTATTTTACAATAAGCTACCGCTATTTAAAAAGCTATAACTAAACTCCGAAAATATTATATTTAATAAATAATCTATAACGCTCTATTTATATAAAATAGCCCCGATATCTCCGATATTTTATAGCTACTTTTAAATAATTAAGTTTACGTTTAGCGTAAACTTAGTAAATAAATAAAACTATATATTTTTCTTTTTATCGATAGCTATAATATTACCGTTAATCTCTTATACGAACCTTATTCTTTTTAATTTATATATATCTACCCTTTTCTAATATCTCTATATAAAAGCCTTAAATTAATACTAACTTTACCTCCTCTTAATATAAATTTAATTTTAGTATTATCTTAAATAACGCCTTATCCGAGAATTACTATACGTATTCCTCGAAATCTCTTTACGGATAATATTTTTATAATATAAAAAGAAAAAAATAATATATTATTATCCCTTTAGCTTTAAGCTAAAGGAAAGATTATAATAGCTAGCTAACTTTTTAAGGCCTCGGATACTTAAGAGATTAATAACCTTATTAGCCGTAATATCTTTTCCTTTAAAAAATATAATATTATTAAGTATTATAGCGTTTACGTTTTTAAAGCTTATATAGTTTAGGAAATTAAGAAGATAAGCACTAATTACTTATATAAAAAATCTAAGCTTATTATTATAAGTTATAGTAATAAAGGTAAAGATACTATTTTTACGTAATCCCTAATAATATAATAAGTTAGCTAGTAGCTTATTTTTACTTTTACCTTAGCTACCTTTTAATTAGGATTTAAACTAAGCTTACGTAATATTACTTAAGTATACTTATAATTATAATTTAACCTTAAAAGGACTATTATCGCTACCCTTCCCCCTAAGATAAAAGACCGGTACTTTCTAAATATTATAATTTATATTATTAAGCTATTATATAGTATTACGAAGGCTAATATCTATTAGTTTCGGACTTACTAAAACTATTATCTTTAATAGCTATAAATATAAACGTTAACTTTTAATATTTACCTTCTTATTAAATATAGCAATTAAGCGTATTTTAAGCTTATTAGTTTATAAACCGATAATACCCTTATACTTAATATAAAAGCTTTTAGATAATTAGAAGATAAGTAAATAACTATTACTTAGTTTTATACTAAACTTAAAACTATTCTCTAAGCTAGGGATATTATAAATTTTAATAAATCTTAGATTAACCTTACCCTAAGTTCGATCTCCTTTTAATAAAAAAGCTAAGCGGCTAAAATTTAACTTATTAACTACTTTACTTTAAATTATACTTAATAGTACCTTAAATAATATACTTAAGGTACCTATATCGCTTTTATCTATTAACTCGAAGCTACTTATAATCTTTCTATTATTACTTAAAAATAATCTCCGAATAGAAAAAACTATAAGAAGCTTAATAAAAAGTTATAATAGTAATAAAAATATTAAAACTAAGGACTATAATATATCCCTATATTACTAAATAATATAAAGCTTTATATTTTTATTAATAGTTTTTTTATAAATAACTCTAACTTATTTTTATAAATCGGATATATTATTATATTTAAATAAAAGATTAGCGGTAAAGATAAGTTTACGCTTTCTAGGAATATTATCTATTAAAGTTTAATAAAATATAAAAAAGTAATATAGTTCGTACTAGCGTTCGAAATATACGAGATATTAGCTAGCTTTAATATTAGTATCTTTATTAGCTTAATATTAATAAGAATTTAGTCCGAACTTAAATTAAGTATAATCTAAATTATTATCTATACTAACTTATACTTACTATATAAATATCTAATAAAGCTTAAAATTACGAAAAAAAAGAAGTTAATAATTAATATTATATTAATAAGAGAGTCCTATAAGAACTAGGAAATTAAGGAAATTAAATAAATAAATAGTTTAGATAACCTTATAAACGCTATAATTAAGGATAATCCGAATAAGGCGCTAAAACGCTTAATTAATATTAATACCCTTAATATCTAAGTTTAAGGCTTTATAACTTAAAAGGAGAAACGCTTAAACTTAGTATAAGCTAAGAAATCGCCTTTTCCCGAAAAAGAAAAAGTTACTAATATTAGACTTATAAAAGAATAACTAAAATCTATATAGGTATAAAATAAGATTTATATATACTTAAGATAGGGGGAAAAAAGGTATATTACGTAGGATATATTAAAGAGACTTAAGTAATAAGAAATAAGGTAAGTTTCGATTATATTTTTATTATAGTATTTTAAATAGGAGCTTTAATAGACTCCTAATTAATATTAGATTAGTTTCGGGAATAGATTAGATTATACTTAATCTAATATCGAGTATAGAAGAAGATAGTATACGTAAGGATATTTTATATATAAGTAGACGTAGAATTCCCTTCGTTTTTAGAGAAGATATAGATAAATATTATAAACTAGAAGAATTATACTTTTAGTACTAGTAATCGCTATTACCTCCTATATGCGCACTACGAAGGCTAACTAATAAAAATATAATAATAGCTAATAATAATATAATATAATAAGCTTATTACTTAGGGATAATTTTAAATAATATAAGAAAGTAAGGTAAAAAGGGGAGTATAAAGAAAGGAAAATTTATAAAATATAAAATAGAAAGAGTAAGGCGGTATAATATAGCGCGGGGCGGTATAAGGTAGTATAGGGCGGTATAGGGCGGTATAAGGCGAGGCGGTATAGCGCGGGGCGGAGGAAGGAAAGTCTAAGGGGGGGGTAAGGTAAAGTAGTAAGGTAGCTATTTTATTATTTATTAGTAATTAAAAAGGGGGGGGCTATATCTCTTTCTTTTCTACTTTCTTTTTCCTTTCTTTTTTTTTCTTTTTATTATTTTTAAAAAAAGTATATTTTTACCTCTTTCCTTAACTTTTTCTTTTAACTTTTATAAAAAAAAAAGTAAAAAAGTTATATAATTATACTAATAAAATAATAATAATAAATATACTTAAAATTATTTATAATAAGCTTTATAACTTTTTTTATATTATATATATATAGCTTAGCTAGCTAATTATAAAGTTTTATATTAAAAATAATAAAGTAAATAATATTATATAATATAAGCTATATATAAAGCTAATAAAGTATATAAGCTTAGAATTAGCTAGTTATTATAATTATATTAAAGCTTAATATAAATATTAAAAAGTAAATAATATTAAAAATTAAAAGCGAAGTTAAAGCTTAAAGTACTAACTAAGTTATAAATATATTTAGAGAAGTTATTTATTATTATAATATAAATAATATAATATATTAGAAAAAAAATAGCTAAGTAGCTTACTAGTAAATATAAAGTAAAGCGGAGCGAAGTAAAGTTTTAAATATAGCTAATAATAAATAATAAAAAAGAATTTAAGTTAACTTATATAATATATAAAAATAAAATAAAGCGTTAAAGCTTTAACTTAATATAATAATAATAACGCCTTAGGTAAGCACTTTAGTAAAGTTAGCTACCTTAGCAGCTACCTTTAATATTACTCTTACCGCTATAATTATTAATACTCCTCCCTAAGAGTTTTATATATTAATATTAATTTACCTTAAAATATTAAGTAAATAAATAACTATTCGTATAAGTAAAGTAAGAGGCGGGAAAGGGAGTGGAGTAATAATAATAATAATAATAATAATAATAATAATAATAATAATAATAATAATAATAATAATAATAATAATAATAATAATAATAATAATAATAATAATAATAATAATAATAATAATAATAATAATAAT
>PDHQ01000284.1:0-43844 GCA_003339415.1 Ophiocordyceps camponoti-saundersi (nom. inval.) | reverse complement strand
CTTACTAAGCTAAAAAAAAGATACTATATAAAAGAGACCTTTTTCTTTCTTAGTAAATTTTTAAACTATTTATTTATCTTTAATTAAGTATTAAAAAAAAATATTAGTCTTTTTAATACTTAGTATAGGGTAGTAAGTATAATATTTATTATCTTTTTTAATAATTTATTTAAAAATAGAAAAAAGATATAATCTTATATTAAATAATATTATAAGTAATATAATCTTTAAGTATTATTAATATATAACTATTATATACTTATAATAAATTCTTAAAATACCTATTTTATTTCTATTAACATTTTTATAATAATTATAAAAAAATAGGTAAAATTATAAAGAAAGTAATTTTAAGCTATAATAAGATTTATCTATTTTTTAAAATTATTTTCTATTATTATATAATTTATTAACGTTTTTTTCTTCTTAATATTTTTTAAAAATATATTTTAAAAAAGTATTATTTTTAACCTTTTATTAAAAAAGAAGTAAAATAGCTAAAAATATAAAAAAAATACTATTTAGAAGCGCCTTTTACTAAGCTTTTTTTAAAAATAAAAAAAAATAATTAACGCTAGTGACTAATTTTTTAGTCGTCACTGACTAACTAAAGACTAAAACTAACGGACTAAAATTAGTCACTATAAGGACTTTAGTCAGTTAGGACTAAATTTAGTCCTTAAAAATAGGGACTTTAGTTAGTTAGTCCTAACTAACTAAAAAAAGACTAAAAAGTCACTAACTAATTTTAAACCCTGCTTATTATTTATATTAAAGTAGAGTATAGCTTGCGACTATATAGGGGCCGCACGTAACCGCTTCTAGGACTAAACTTTAGTAAAGCTATTATTAGTTTAAGATTAGGTTAGCTAGGAGTAATTCTAAAACTTATAAGGTTAGTATACGTAGTTATTATATATTCGGTCTTAATATACCTTCGCGGTAGGGTAATCTTAGGACTATAATATGTAGTTCCCTTTATATAAGATATAGTTTTTAGTACTAGTTTTAGCGAGGGCTAGATATACGCTCTCCTTTTCTAGGTATATTATAGCTATATATATTCCGTAACGTAGCTACTTTTAGTAGTATTTCGCTATATACCTATATTAGTAATATTAATAATATTATCGGGGTCGTACCGTGTTATTATAAACTTCTATATAGGAGATTTCTACGTTTATAATTAAGCTATTCTATATAAGTCTATTAATATCTATTACGTTAGTAATTCCTAAGATAATATAAGTACGCGTAGCTCCCTTATTATAAGGCTAGAGCGCTTAAACTCGGGTAATATTAACCTTATTATATTTCTTAATCTATTATAAAAGTATATCTTAGTTACTATAAGCGGCCCTTACTTATACTCCCTTCGCTATAATAGAGAAGGTTTTCTAGCTACGGACCGCCCCTTTACCGAAAACGATAGGGATTTACTTAACTAAGCTTACTTATCTCTTATATTCCGGATAGAATATAACTACTACGTCTCTATTAGGGAGTTATCTCGTAGCCGATATAGCCTTATATTTTAAAGCCGTATTCGTAGCCCGTACGATCTCTTATAAGGTTAGCTATAAGGTATCTATATTAATTATAATATTTTTTATAAATATAGTAATTTCTCTATTAGAGTAACTAAGGATAGGTTTAACTATTATACCGCCGGTAATAGCTACGGAAGCCTATAATAGCTAAGTTAGACTAATATCGGGGCCGATAGTTTATAGGAGTGCTTTTTATATAGCTTAAGTAACTATCTTCTTAATTAACTTAGTAATCTTAGGTAAAAGTTAGGTAACGTTCTAGTCCGGGGGGGTTACGAATTTCTTACGGAGTTTAGCTCTAAGAGCCACTATAATATTCTAGGCGTCAGAGAACGCCGCGGCAGGCACCACCGTAATAGCTAATTTTAAAAAATAGCTAAATTATTATAATAAAGCTATAAATAAGTTTAAAAAAGGGGTTAAGGGAGGTATTATTATATTTACTTTTTAGCGTTTCCGCCCCTATTATTATTTAACTTTAATTAATATTAAAAAGGGAGAAAAGGCGGTATATATAAAGTTTTAATTTATAAACTTTTAAGGTTAGGAAATATATATATTTTTTACTTAATCTTATACCGCTCTTATCTTAAAATAAAGTTAACTTTACTTAAAATAAAACTCTTAATAAAAAAAATAATAATATAATTTTTTCCTATAAGCTATAAAATAAATAAATTTATTTTTTATATATAAAATAATAAAAGATTTATTATATTATAATTTTATTATATAGTATTTAATAATATTTTAAAATTAATATTTTTTTTAAATATTATTAAAGTTAAGTTTTAAATATATATAAGCTAATATTAAAAGTATTTATTTATATTAATATATTTTTATTATAAATTTAATTTATATTTATTATATTATTAATAATAACTATTAAGGAATTTTATTTAGTTTTTAAATAATATTTTTTTTATACAATTATATTATTAAAACTTAGTTTAAAAACTTAATTTTTTTTAAAAAGCTTCCTTATTATTTTATTATAAAGCTTATATTAATATTTTTTTATAATAAAAGTATAACTTTTTTTAATTAAATATACCTTTTTTCTAAAAATAATATAAAGCTATTTTAAATTAAACTAAGGCTTATAAATAATATCTTAAAATATTATTATAATATTATTATTAAGTTATTTTTATTATAAAAGCTTAGCCTAATTTATAAAATTTATAAGTAATATTTATTATTATTATTTTAAATCTTTAAATTTAAAATTAAATAATAATAAAGTTAAAATAAATTATAAGCTATTATTTATATTATTTAAAAATTTACTTTTAGTAATCTTTTTTAACGCTTTAGCTATAATTATAGCTTATATTAAAAGAGTTCCGCTCCTTTTAAAGTTATAGAAAAAAAAGGAAATTATAGCTATAATAGCTAAAAAAATATTATTAACTAATAAAATTAAAATAAAAGGGGCGCCTCCCTAAACTTTTTTAGACTCTGCTATTTATTTAATAATTACTTATATAAAAATAAAAGCGTTTTTTAAAATAATCTTATTAATATTTATTTTAGCTTTTAATAAAGTAATAAGTATAATAAACTTTAAAGTTTAAAATTATTATAATTTAGAGTAAAGCTATATTTTAAGTAAAAAATTTTTGCGGTTATAATTAACTTATATAATATTACCTTTCTTTTTAAAATCGCTTTAAGCGCGGCTTACTATTATTATAAAATAATAAAAGGAGTAAAGTTTATTTATAATATAAGAATAAAAAGTTTATATTTATATTATTATAAGCGCGAAATTTATAAAATCTATAAAAATTAAACTTATATTTATAAAAAATTATATATTTATAATTATATTATTTTTATATACTATTTTTATAATATAATTATATTAATTATATTTTATAAAAAAATAGCTATAATTATAATTTAATTTTTATTAAAACTTTATTTTATTATAAAATTCAGCGTTTTTAAAATAAAATTTTTTAACTATTTAAAAGTTTAATTAAAAGCTTTAAATATATATTTTAAAGCTAATTATAATTTAAATTATATATAAAATTTTCTTTATTTTATATAAAAATATAAAAATAATATATATATTTTTTAATTCTTTAGTAATAAGAATAAGCTTAGAATAATATTATAGCTTAAAAATATATAAAGTAAATAATAATATTAATATTATAAATAAAGATTTTAAGCTAAGGAGAAAAAAAAGAGAAAAACTCTTATAAGTAAAATCTTAATAAAATATATAAAAGTATATATTAATGAAAATAGGAAAAGGTATAATAAAACCCTAATAGAAAAGTAGTTATATTTCCTAATAATTTCCCTTAAGGTTTTTTTAGGTAATTTTATAATAAGGTTTTTAAGAGTTATATAAGTATAGTTAAAAATCCTTAGAAACTATTATAAAATACTTAGAGGAAATCCTTATAAGTACTAGTTATAAGTGCTAGTATATAATATTTTAAAAGCTTTATTTTTTTCAATAAAAAATAATATTAATATATTATAGCTTTTAATTTTTTAAGCCTTAAAACTAATATCTAAAAGTAAGCTACTAGGCTCTTTTTTAATTATTTTCTATACTTATTATTAATCTAATTTATATAATAAAATCTTATTTTTTATATTTCTTCTTAATTAATATATATAAGTATATTCGGTAATAAAATTAATAAAAAGAATCCTTATAAGCTATTTAAGGTTTAAAAAATATAAATCTTAATTAGTAAAAATATTAGAAATAATACTTTTAAGGGCTATAATTAGCTTTAAAATACGCTATATATAACAGGCTATATAACTTATTAAAAGGGGTAAGAGGTTTATTAAGCGACTGCCTAATATTAGTTATAGGTCCCTGCTAGGAGATATATATATACTAAATTTATATATTAAATACTAGTGCCTAACCGGGCTCGAACCCTAGTAGGTTAACTACCTAACTTAAGGGGTGAGTGCGTGTATATATATGTGTGTGTGTGTGTATATTTTACGCTATAAAAGAGCTTAGGGGCAGAGCTTTTAAAACCTTCGCCTCCTTAGGGGTATAAGGCGCCGCGTAACGCCTTATATACTAATTACGTAACTATATATATAAGTAAGCGGGTATTATTAGCTATATTATAAGGTTTTAGCCTTTTAATATTATATTAAATATATTAAAAGTAAGGGGTTATAAAGGCTTAGCGCTTATAAGGTCTACTAGCGCTAAGCTAAGTAAAGAAGTAAAAGATTAATAAGTTTATAACCCGCTAAAGCTTAATCTAGAGCTATTAGAGTTAATACTTATATTATATCTAAAGCTTAATAAGCTAAGCTTTAAGCTAATATTACGCTATCGCTTTTACCTTTATTACCGCGGGGGTAAAAGCTTAGCTATAAGCCTTAGTAGCTTAATAATAGCTAAGAGGCTTTTATTAGCTATTAAGGTAAGGCGTTAAGAAAGCTACTTAGGATAAATATCCTCGAAGAAGTAAAATTTAGCCGCTCTTATTATAGCGAATACTTTTTAATATTAGCTTAGGATATCCGCGGTATCGAGCTATAACCGCCCTTATTAAGGGGGTAATTTAACTTTCTTATAAAATAGTAAATAGGTAGGGGATTTCCTCTTACTATATAAGTAAAAAAGCTAAGCGTTATTATAGCGAAAGCGTTTATAATATTTAGTAAAATCCTTATAGCTAAAGTAAGTAGCGAGTAAATAATATAGTTAAGGTTATAATAAAGTTCTAAGCTTTACTATTAGCTTTATCGTAATAGATAGCTTATATTCCTTATAATAATTAAGTTAATATTTCTATTATTAGTTAGCGAAGGCCGTAGCTTTATATTATCGGAGGTCTTAGCTAACTTAGGCTAGGGAGGGGATATCGTATCTTAGAAAGCTATATAGCGTACCTTAGTTCGCGAGGCGGTTAGCTATCTTATTACCTAGGATATTTTTATAGCTAGGGATTTATTTAATAAAAACCTTACTTATATAAGCTAAAGCTACTTAAAAGAAAAAGATCTGCTTTTATTAAGAAAAGCTTATAAATATATTATTAAGCTAAGTAATAATTACTTAATTATTAAAGTAAATATATAGTAAGGGAGGGGGGGAAATATTATTAATCTTAGCTACCTTAATAGTAGCTAGTAAACCCTTTAACGCTCCTTATACCTCTATATTATATATTTCTATATATAATAGCTATTTATAGCTTTAAGTAAATATAATATTATCCCTCTTTACTAAGAAGCTAAAGCTTATAATTACCTTAAGCTATTATAAAGGTAAGGGGTTATAATAAAACTTATTAGTAAAAATTAGTAAGTTAGTTATTAAAAGCTATTTTAACTAGTTAAGAAAATCCTAAATAGTAGCATCCTTATAAGGGTAAGGGCCTCTATCTAAGCTACTATAATAAAGAGCTATTAGATAAAGTTAGGGGAAGGCTAAGTAAAGGGATAAAGTTCTTTATAGTATAGTAGGCCGGCGCGGCAGCCCTTAAAGCGTATAACGGTCGCGATAAGCCTTATTAGCTAGTAAGTAAGAGGGGTTAAAGTTCTAAACGCGTATCGCGTGCCTAAGCTATATCCCTTTAAGAGCGACTTTTATAAGAGGGATACTAGCTTTTCGAAAAAAGGTTAGGATATTTATTATCTTCTAAACTAATAAGTAGCCTCTAATAGCGAGATTAAGTATTATTTATAGCTTAACTATTTAATTACGGAGGCTTATAAAGACCTCCCTTATCTTATTCTTCTTAGTAAGCCTTATAATATTAAGCTATTAAATCTCCGCCTTAAAAAGCGCTTTTATCTTAATAACGGCCTTAATAGCTTTTTAGGTAGCTATAAGAGGGGTCTTATATTAAACCTAGCTTAGTCCCTTAATATATATAGCTATTTGCCTAGCTTTAGCAGCTTTCTCCTAAATATAGTGCTTCTAGTTAAGGCGTTTATTAAGCTAAAAGCTTAGCTATTATATAGCTTCTAGTAAAGTAATTTAGCGCCCGCTATAATAAAGGCTAGGTAATATTAGTTATTACCGCTTAGTAAAATATATAACCTTTATCTTAGCTAAGTTAAAGTTAATACTATTATACTATTTTTAGTAAATAATAATATTTAGTAAGCGCTAGGCCTCGTAGCTAGTTTTTCTTAAGTTCTTACTAACTATAAGTATATTATAATTATCCGCGTATATAAAATAGCTATTTAGCTTATTTAATTAGTAAATTAAGGCGGTATAAAATATATATAGTATAGGGGAAATAAGGGAGCCTTATAATAAGCTATAAAAAAGCAAGTTTATTAAAGTAACTATCTTATTTAAGCGTATATTAGTAAGTCTCCTTATTATAAAAGAGTTTACCTAATAGAGTAAGTTATTAAGCTAGCCTTATAAGTATATTTATAAGAGGAGGCGGACGCGGGGGACTATATTAAAAGCCCCTTATATATTAGTAATAATAAAGGTAGCTATTTTACCTTAATTAAGAGCGTTTTTAATATTATAAATAAAGTAGCTAATAATATTAGTTAATAACTTTATAAATAAAGCGCTTATATATTATAGGGAGATTACGCTATATTAAATATATTTCTAAGCGATATAGCGAGTAAGAAGTTATTTAAGCCTTTTACCTAAGTAAGAGAGAAATATAATAAGGCGCTAGCTTTTAATTATACTAATATCCTGCTTAAGCTTAAGAAAAAGGGTAACTTATATTTTTTTAAAAAGTAAGGGGTAGTAACTTAAAGTTAAGTAGCTTTAATATAGCGCTATAATAGATATTATAATATAAGTTTAGGCGGCTTTTAATATCTTAATAGTAATATTATCTATACTTAAAGTTATATTACCTAAGTTATAAACCGCTTTTATAATCTCTACTTATATAAAGTTATTATTTTAAAAAATTAGGCGAATAAGGTAAATATTATTAACTTAATAATAGTTATTATCTTAAGAAAACCTCTTAAGAAAATACTTTTAAAAAGTTATAGCTTTCTCGGTAAGTTCGATAATAAGTATATTATTAACTTATAAAGGGGGCGGGGCGAACTATAAGCGCCTCTTATATTAGCTAAATACTTAGTAGATATCTTTATCTAATAAGGCCTTAGCGATAATATCTTTATAATATTTCCTCTTAGCTTAGTAGACTTTCTTTTTTAAAGTTTTCTAGGCTTTAAAAACGCGGGTAATTTAAGGGCCTTAATAGCAGGCTTATTATATAGCTATCGCCTTCTTAGTATACTTAAGTATTTACTATATAATACGCTTAGATTTTAGCTTAGCTAGCTTATAAGTAAACTTTATTACTTACTTAAAAAGTAAGATAAGGGCTTTTCTTAGTTTATCTAAGTTACTTATTATAGCTATAATAAAAGGGAGGGTAAGTATACTTACTTTTACTTATAAGGCGAAGTTAGTAATATCCTTAAGTAAGTCCTAAAAGATATATTATAAGGGCGGGGGGTTACTAAAAGGAAGGCCTTTTAATATAATAATAATAGTCTTAAATTAAAGCTTATATAAAAGTAATAAGTAACTATATTAAAAATAAGGGGAATATTTATAAAGATAAGGTTTAGAACGTTTCTATAATTATAAGTTAGCTAGCTTAGTTTATTTAAAATAGCAAGCTTATATTAATAAGCGTAATTAGCTAAGGCTATAGCGCTAGTATTTTATTCTCCCTAAGGAAGGTATAGTTACTATATATAATACTTAAAGTTAAAGTCCCTAGTAATTATAATATACTTATATAGCTATTAGTTAAGAAAGATCTATAAGGTTTATAGTTAATAGATATATAGTTAAATATAAGCGTTAAGAAAAGTTATCTTATTAATTCTAACTTAGATTAAGTTTTTATAGCTGCTCTAACGGGTAGTAAATTTAAGCTATAAGTAAGCTTAATATCCCTTTCCTTAGCAAATATATATTAAAACTCGGGGCTTCTTAGCCTTATTAGTTTATAACGCTATAAAGGTAAAATAATTAAATTTAATATAAGACTTAGTTTAATATTAAGGGGATAAGTTATTATTATAAAAAAGCTCTTATAAGAGAACTATATTTATAATATTAGTAAAAGTAAATTATAAAGTAATATTATATATAATACTATCTTTAGCTATATTAGCTTAAAATACTTTTAAGTAATCTTTATTACTTATTTATTAATAATATACTTAAATTATTAAAAATAAGTAATATAGTAAGTAATATAGTTTTTTTTACTCTTAAGTAAAGGGGTTATTATAGCAGCGTCTTTATCTTTAATAGCTTTATTAGCTATTTTAATTTCTATTAAGTTAGCGTTTAAGCTAATACTAGCAAAGCTAGGTATTAAAAGTAATAATATAAGAATTTTAGGAAATTTTCTAATAGCCTTAAGTTAGGCGGGGGAGGGGGAGCTTATTAAGCTAGCCGAGTTATCCTTAAAGCTTAAGCTAAAAGTAAGTTTATTATAATTAAGTTTAAAGACCTTTTTATTTATAATAATCTTCATAATATTAATATATATCTTTATAAATAATAAGGCGGGGTTATAAGCTTATTAGGCTTATTATTAAGTTTATTAGCTAAAAGGCGTATTATTATTTAATAAGTTTATTATTAAGCTATAAAAGGTAAAAAACGCGGCGAGGCTTATCTTATAAATTTACTTCCGCTATACTTAAGTAAGGCGGCTAAAGACCTTATTTTTTCGAATAAATTTTACTAAGTATTTATTATATATAGAGATATAAGCCCTAAAGTAATTAGTATATTATATAAGCTTATTATATTTACTATATTCTTTCTTTTTATAAGTTTTATAATAAGCTAATTAGATATAAAGTTTAGCTTTATATTAGTTAAAATACTTAGTATACTAAGTAAGCGGGGAGGTTTTATTAATTTTATAAGCTAGGCCGCTTATATTAAAAAGTTAGAAAAGCTTAACTTTAATAAGAAAGGAGATAATTTAAATAGCTATAAATAGCTTATCTTAAAGGTCCTAATTATTTAAAAAGTAATAGCTTATAAACTTAACTTTTATTTATACCTTAGCCTTATTATTAATAAGCTTAGCTATTAAGATAAGAGTTTTATTTATAAAGCTATAAAGGTTTATTAAGATATTAAAAATAGTATAAATAGCTTATTTCTTTAAAGCGTTTACTTTATTATAGCTAATAGCGGTATAAATCTTCGCTATATTTATAATAGTAAGCTTCTAAGTATTAAGGTTAGTAATAATAACTAAGAACCTTATCTTAATAGCGCTTATAGAAAGGAAGTTTAAGATTAGTTAGCTAATAATATCCGCTATAGCTTTTTAAATAGTAAAAGGGGAGGTCTAGCGTTATATAGTAAAAAAGTTAAAATAAAGGAAGACTTTAAGGTCTAGCTTTACCTATTATATCTTTACCTTTATCGCGGCGGTAATAGTAGAAGCCGTAACTTTATTTATTTTAGCTTTCTTTTAAAGCTATAAGGGTAAAGCTAGTAAGCTAAATATAATATTAGCTTAAGTTAGGAGAGTATTAGTAATATTATCTTGCTTATAAGTAAAAATTTTAAATTATTAATTAATATTATAATTATATATAATATATAGTATATTAAAGCTTATAGCTTATTAGAGTATACTTTTAATAGCGTTAATAAGGAAGCTAGCGTAAGCTTTAATATATCTTTTAAAAAATAAGGAGAAGGCGTTATTAAGGGTAATAATGTTAAGGTCTAGCCCTTATATTATATTTAGGTTATAAACCTAAACGTTAAACTTATAGATTAGCCTTATAATTAAACGATAAGGCTGCCGCTATCCGGCCTAGAGGCCTATAGCGGAAAGATTAAATAGAACGGAACGGGAAGGATAGTTAAATAGGAAGGCAAATAGGCTTTAAAGGAAAAAGCGGTATATATAGCTATTTAGCACGCTAAAGTACGGCTTCCTTAGAAGCTCTCTATACGTAATTATTATTATATATAGCCTAATAAATAAGTATCCTTTTAACTAATCCCTTAATAAAATTACGTATCTTTTTCTTATAAATTTCTACCCTTATTTTTAACGTTAATAGATTAATTAAATTAGATTAGATCGGAATAGCTAACTTATAAGACTAAATAGAAAAGCTTTAATAATCCTAAGCTAGCCTTAATAGGCACTAATAACCTTCGTAGCGAGGCTTATAAGTTTAGTAGTTAGAATAATAAATATAAGTAATATAATATATAATAAAAAATAGGGAGGAATATTATTAGTAGATATTAAAATATATAAAATAGTACTTTAAAGAATAAGCTAACGCCTTTCTCGTAAATAAGGAAGCGGAGTAAAAGGCTATATTATAAAAGGCGTAGTTTACTATCTAATAATAAGCTATATTTTTCCTTATAATAAAGGAAGCGGAATATATATAGTAACTCGTAGCTACGTATATAAACGCTTTTAAGGAAATATTATAAATAAACCTTATTAAACTAACCTTCGCTAAAGCTATAATTAACTAAGCTTAGATTAATATAGCCCTTATAAAGTAAAAAAAACCTTAGTTTAAGTAAAATAAGTTATTAGATTCTTTTTACTTTTTTATAAGTTAACTAATTTACTAATATAATATTAATAAGCTTTAAGGTAAAGTTAGAAATATAGATTATATCTAAATATAAATTCTAAATTATTTTCCTAAAGATAAAATATAGAAAATATTAGCTTTCTAGTAGTCCGGTAGCCTTAATAAAAAGAGGCGCTTAAAAGACTTTTTTAACTACCTTTATTAAACTTTTAGTAATATTTAGGAACGAAAAAAAGCTTAAGATAAGCTCTAAACTTTAGTTTATTATAATAAGTAGATATTTAATAACTTTATTCCTAAATTTAAGGAGGTCCTAGTAACTACTACTAAATCTATAAAATAGGATAACTTTATAAAACTAACTTAGCTATATAAGGCCCTTTCCCCGATATTTTAAAACTTTCTAGTTACTATCGATATACCTTATAAATACTCCTTATTTATTAACCGCTTATAAGGTTTTACTTAATTTTTTAAATAAACTTTACGCTTCCTTAAGGTAGCTAAAAAATATTAACCTAACTTAAATAAATATATAAGAGGCGCTAAAGGTATTCCCGCGGACCTAAGTATAGGAAAAGATATAGATAGAGATATCTTAATAAATATAATAAGAGATAAGAAGAAAAAGAAGCTAAAAGGGAAAGATAGTAGCTATAGTAAAACTCCTACTTAAATATTACGAAATACCCCTTAAGCTAAGTAAGTAGAAAGATTAGTACTAAAATAATATAAAATATTAAATTTTTATATTAGGTATAGAATAAATATATACCTTATATATAACTATAATTTCTAACCCTTATAAAAGCTATAATAAAAAGCTTTAAGAGAAACTTATATTAACTATATAGAAATCTTACCTTAAGTTAAGGAATATAACTTTAACGATAACTAAGGAAAAAAATAGCTTTAGAATATCGTAACGTTCCGGAGGATAAGGTAATATAAATAAAGGAAAAGAAAAATATCCTCTATTTTAAACTATAAGCTTTATTTACTAAAATCCCCGTTATTTTAAATAACTTAAAACTAGTAAATATATTAGTTAATAAAAGCTATAAGAGCTATTCCGTAATATACTTATAGCTAATATAAGATTTACGAATATTAACGGAAAGAATCCTAGCTTAATAAGTAAAAGGGGTAATAATAAGTAAATTAAAAATATTAAATATCGCCTAGCTCTTACTTAAGATAAATAGCTTTAGTTAATTAATTATAATATATATAATATTAAATCTTAATTTCCTAATTATCCTTAATAAGCCTTAGCTATAATATATAAAATCCTACTTAGTCCCTTATAAAAAATAAGTATAATATAGAGATTCGTAATAATAAGTATAGGTTACTAATACTCGCTTTTAACTAATAAAAGAGATCTTAAATATTATATACCTTTATAGCTTAACTTTTATTAGAGAAATAAAAAGAAGATAGAAGGAATTATATTAATAGAAAAAAGATCCTATAAAGTACTTAGAGATCTAAGCTATAAAAGTTAAAAATATAGAAAAGGGGTTATAAGATAAGATTCCCTTAATAGATAACTAATTATAAAAATATATCTTAATAAAATTTTATAATATATTTCCTTTTTTCTATAAGTAAAAGGCGAATAAGTTAAACTTATATAAAAAAGGTATAGATTACCGTATACCGCTTAAGCAAGAAATAGATAATAAAAAACTTTAAATCCTATTCGGCCCTTTTTATAATATATTAAGGGAGGAATTACTTATCCTTAAGAAAATATTACGAAACCTCTTTTAGAAAGGCTTTATCTAACTTAGTAGCTTGCTCGTAGGTGCCTTAATCCTTTTCGTAAGGAAACTTAGGGGAGGATTATAGTTTTATACAGATTTCCGCGTACTAAATACGATTATAATCCTAAATAGATATCTACTCCTTTTACTTAGTAATACTTTTTGGTTATTAGCTAAGTCTTAATAGCTTATAAAGCTAAATATTATATAAGCTTTTTATAAAATATAGATTACTAAAAGAGAGGAATAGAAGATAGCGTTTAGGACTTAATGTAGCTTTTTTAAATAAATAGTTACCTTATTTAGACTTATAAAAGCCCTTACTATTTTCTAAAAATATATTAATAGTATTTTTTAGCTATATCTTAATAAGTTCTATTCGGCTTATATAGATAATATTATTATTTACTTTAATAATACTAAAAAGGACTATTTCTATAAGGTATACTTAGTTCTCCGTAAACTTTAAGAATATAAGCTTTATCTAAACTTAGATAAGTATAAATTTATAATTAAGAAGGTAAAATACTTAAGGTTTATAATACTAGTAAAAGTTAAGCTTTAACTTAAGGGAAGTTAGTATAGCTTAGTTAATAATTATTTTAATTTTTTCTAACTTTTATTAACTCTTTATTATAAATTTTACTAAGGTAGTAAAACTATTAATAAACCTAATAAAAAAAGGTTAAATTTATTTAGGGCCTAGATTAGGACTAAGCTTTCTAGGAAGTTAAGAATCTATTTATAAAGGCCCCTTTACTAATAAAATAGAATTTTAAGAACCTTACGTTTTTAAAAGCGGATACTAGCGCCTACGCTATAGGAGGTTATCTTTACTAAGAATAAGATAGATAGAAATAACTAATAGCGTTCTTTTCCGTAAAAATAAACGCGGCCGAATATAACTATTTTATATATAATAAAAAAATATTAGCGATTATTAGATATTTAGAATAATAATATACTAAATTACGTAATTATAATAGCTTTAATATTATTACTAATTATAAAAACTTAAAGTATTTTATAACTTACTAGCACCTTTTAAAATAATAAGCTTATTAGGCTAAGTATTTATTATAATTTAATTTTAAAATTTATTATTAACTTAGTAAATAAGCCGCGGTTCTAAATACCTTTTCTTATAAGGATTAAGATAAACCCTTAACTATAAAAGAGGAAAATGTTTACTTTATATAAATAATTCCCGAAAAAGCTTTATAATTTTACTTATAGGCGATAATAATCGATATTTCTAAGGACCTTACTAATATCCTAGAGGAGGAGAAAGGCGAAGATAGATAATAAGACGTAAATATAGCTACGGAAAACGCTATAGATTTACGAAATAATATTCTACTAGAAACTTAAGTTTTCTCTAATAATAAGCTTTAAAACTTTAGAATAGGATAGTATTATAAGACTTAGTTTTCTAGGAAATATATTAAGCTATAATAAGGGGAAACCGCTTACTATCTCTAAAGCTATAACTTAAGGTTTAAATTACGGATTATTATATTAACGCTAAAAGAAGACTATATTTCTATAATAGGCTTTAAGTCCTAGAAGCCTTAGTTATTATAATAAAAAACTCTAAGAAGGTATTAGCCTCCCCGCTTAATATATTACGAAATTATCTTATTTAGATAATTTATAATTTAGCCTTAGTTAGTTACTTTAAAAGGGAAGGTATAATAGCCTTAGTAACTTATAACTTCTTCTAGCTATTTTAATAATAATATATTTATTAATTTTTTAAGAATTATAATACCTATAGTAAGACTAAGGCTTAAAAATAATACTAAGCTACTTTTTTTAAATTATTACTTACTCTAGATTAGTTTTATTAATATATATAAATAAACTTTATAACGGATTTCCCGCTTATAAAATATAGAAATAAGCACTTATAGGTAATTAAAAACTAACTAAGTAAGGAGATTTTACTTAAGCTAATACTTTTAATAAACGCTTTACTTTATATAAAGCGGTTTCTCTAATATTTTATACGATTTTACTAATAGCTAAGTATTATTATAAGTAATAGAGGAATAAATTAAATAAGTAAGTTTTAAAGTTATCTCTACTAACTTTATAAAATTAACTAAATACTTAGTATAGCTTATTATCCGTAAACTAATAGGGGATATAAGAGAGTTAATTAAAATATATAAGCTTACCTTTAAGTAGTAATCTTTTATAATTAAGATAACTAAGATAAATAGCTTCTTATAGCTTAGCTTATACTAAATAGTAAAATTTACTTAGCTATAGGAATAACGCTATTTTTTATAATTTATAAGTTTTAAGCTCTTACGATAATATTATTAAACTTAGATATTTTATAAATATTAATAAGGAATCTTAAAAGCTAGGCTAAGGATTTTATAAGATAATTATAATAAGTAATAAACTTTTATTAAGCTGCTAATACCTTATTTTTATAAACTTAAGAGTTTTAAGCTAATAAGAATTAATAAGCGGCTAAACGTTTTAAGGTTAGCGATAAAGTTTAGCTTAATTTACGTAATTTCCCTAGCGTATAATTAAAAAAAAAGCTTAATTAGAAGAACGCTAAGTTTATAATAGCGTAAGTTATTAACTTTTCCCTTATTAAATTTATAAGATTACTAATAAAAGCTTATAATCGCTTTAATATAGATTTACTAAAAAGGGCGGCCTTAGACCCCTTACTTAAGTAAAAAGTTACTAATTTATAGCTATTTATAATATTAATTAATAGAGAGGAAAAATAAGATATTAAAAAGATAGCTTTAGCTAAATAGAAGAAGGTAAGTAGAGGTAAAAGATAAGAGGTTTTTATTAAATAAAAAAGTTATTAAAATCTAATATAAGAACTTTTAATAAAATTTAAAAATACTATTACTCTTAATTACTTTAAGGCTTTATATAAACTAGCTATATATAATAATAGGTAAGTTATTAGGAAATATATAATAAAATAGCTAGTAAAGAATTTATATTAAAAAGCGCACTCTTAGGCGCGGAAAACCCCCCCCTTATAATACTTAATAATATTACTTCTTCGTAAATAATAACTCCTTAGCTAAATAACGGCGGCGGCATAATAGTATTAAGGTTATTAAATTAGCGGTAATAGCGATAAGTATAGCGGTAGCGGTAATAGCGATATTACGCTTTAAAATAGTAACCTTTTCTTCTAATATTAAAATATTAGCTAACCTTTTAAAGCCCGAAAGCTTATAAGAAGGGGTAATATTAAAAATAGCGTAAATATACTTCTTAAATAAAATAAATTAGCTTTCTATATTTTATATAATAAGATTAAGAATATAAATTATATAATAAAAGGAGTATTATTATATATAAGCTTAAGCTTAGCTAATATTATTAAGGCCTAAGCTATTATAATCGCCGCCTAAAGCGCTTTATTAGCTTTTATTACTATTAATAAATATTTAATATTAATAATAATATATTATATTATATAAGCTAAAACTAAAAGCTAAGGGGCTAATATATAAGTTTAATATAAAAATATATATTTTATATAAAATATATAAAGTTTTTATTTCCTTATATATTTTAGTATTATAGCTTAATTATAATATTTATATTTTTACTTAATATAGCGAAGATATAAATATTCTTAAAAAGCCCTTTTATTATTATTATTATTTTCCTTATCCTCGCTTTCGTTATTATCTTTATTATTAATAGGGCTAGTAACGGGGGCGGGAGGAGGAGAAGGAGAGGAAGCGGGAGCGGGGGCGGCGACGGCTATAGCGGTAGGGACGGGAGTCTTAGCCCGGGATATCTTCTTCCGCGAGATAAGCTACGGAAAATATAATATTAATAAAAAAAAAAAAACCGCTAGTTAAGCTAGATAAAAACTTACTATAATAAGAGAAGGAGATAGGGAAAGCTAATAAAAGGCTTAAAGCTAAAAGCTTCTCTATATAATAACTTAAAAAATACCTAATAACGTTAATAGCGTATTTTTTTATAATTTAAAATATAAGTTTAATAAGTTTTATATAGTAAGCTATTAGTAAGATTAAGGAAAAAGCTTACTTAAAAAGATAAAAGAGGAGAAGTAAAAAAAGAAAAAAAAGGAGAAAAAGGCTTAGATTAATAATAATCCCTTAAAGCTAGCTAATAGCTATAATAGCCCTCGAACTAAATATTAAAAGCTAAGAAATCCGCCTTTAAACTAAGGCCCCTATTATCGCTTTTAATATTTATATTATTTTTATTTTTATTACTATTTTTATTATTATTATTATTATCGCCTTTATTATTTTTATTATTTTTATTAGCGATAGTAATAATAGTAGAGTTAGTAGCGGCGCTAGCGGTAGCGGCGATATTTTAAAAATAGCTATTATACTCGCTAAGCTAAGATATCCCTATTAGTAAGAAAAATATTAATATAATTAAATTTATAAAATAAGTAGCGGATTTTTTTACTAATAATAATAATAATAATAATATTAATAATAATAATAATAATAATAATAATAATAATAATAATAATAAGGCTATAAAAGGAAGAAAAGAAAAAATAAAAAGTTTAATAAGTAAGCGCTATAAAAGCTATAAAAAAGTAAGGTAAGCTAGCGGAAAATTTTTTACCTAACCTTACTATATATTATATAATAGATCCTATACTTATAAAAAAGGGAAGGGACCTTATATTAAGGTTTAGCCCTTATATTATATTTAAGTTATAAACTTAAATATTAAACTTATAAATTAGCCTTATAATTAAACGATAAGGCTACCGCTATCTAGCTTAGAAGCTTATAGCGAAAGGATTAAATAAAATAGAATAGGAAAGATAGTTAAATAGAAAAGTAAATAAGCTCTAAAGGAAAGAGCGGTATATATAGCTATTTAGCACGCTAGAGTGCGGCTTCCTTAGAAGCTCTCTATACGTGATTATTATTATATATAGCCTAGCAAATAAGTATCCCTTTAACTAGTCCCTTAATAAATAATAATAGCTTTTATAATATTCTCCTTAATAGCGTATTTTTAATAAAGCTTTATAAAAGTTAGCGTAAGGCTAGTAATATAAATAAAAATAATAAGATTATTATTATATAAAATTTTCCTAAAGCTTTAATTACCTTTCTTCTAAAAGGTCCTCTTTATTACCTTTATTTTATATAAGGTAACTAGAATTACCTTAATATTATAAGCTATAGCGTCTAATATTATAAGCGATATTATAATAGTTATACGGGTTACGATTTAAGCTTATAAGAGTATTATAGTTATCGGTAAGAGTAAGGCTAGAGGCTAAGTTCTAGTGTTAGTAGAGTTTTAGTGGTAGTCTCCGCTAAGCACTAATAGCGGGGCAAAAACTATAATTATGCAGGAGGGAAGTGTAAGGGGTGAGTGCCTCATAACAGAAGGTGCACTAGTTCTTTTAATAGCGGCCTCCTTAGCTATTATATATATATTTACCTAGTGGACATGTATGACGCCCTGCCACGGAAGAAAAAATTAGTACAGCCGCGGGCGTAAACTAGCACGCTCCCATTCCCCTTTTCTAGACAGATTATTATCTTTTTTGGTGAAATTGAGCACGACTATTTTGCTGCTTTGCGGCACTCGTCCTATGTATGTAGGTACCTAGTCTCTTATCGCTGCACGGTTAAGAGCATCTCTTATCAATGGTTTTGACTGTAGTCTGTCCCAGTACGGATACATACATACATAGATACATACGTTCTCTCATGCTCAGCCTTCTGATCTCATCGCATGACGCCTGCCCTTCCTGAGAAGCTTCCAACGACAGCATGGCAATAGATCTCTCTATCGCAGCGCATCAGGTCGCCGACGAGGAAGCGCGAGCTGAGGTCGACGTTCTCAACTCCCGACTAGAGCAGACAAGTCAACTGACCCGAAAAATCCAAGCATGCCTCGGCCGACTAGAAGCCTCAAGCCAAAGAGTGCGGGAAGTCGCCGGTCCATTAAATGGCGAAACGCAGCGTCTTCAGTTGCTGGGACACAGTAAGCAGCGGGAAGGCGTTGTCGCTCTCTTTTCATTTGGCGCACATGGACTAAGGAGAGGCAGACGTCGATGCCGTACTTGGCGCGATTCAACGACTGCGCCAGCCGGCCGATAGCAAAGACGATGAGCAAAGCGTTATTCGGTCTGGCCCAGAAAATGCCGGCCTTTCGGGCTACCTTGCTTCTCTAGATCGTCTCAATAAATCTTTACTGGATATGCAGTCGTCCAACTTGCGTGCCACTCAGCACACCATGAATGACCTAACCCGTCTCCTCAAGGCCGGAAATTCTCAGCTCGAGAGCCACTTCGAAAGGCTACTTCAGACAGAGACACCGCGCTTGATCGAGCCTCTCCAGTTCGTGGCCAAGGACAAGCCGTTTCCTGTCCTTTCGCAGGATTTGATAGCCCGTTTGGGCCTGATATACTCCCACCTAGTCAGCCAACAGGGCAGCAACCACAGCTCGTCGGTGGCCGGCAAGTACGCGGCAATTCGAGGCCCATACTTGTCCCAGTCACTGGCCAACTCGGCTGCGGCAAGTGTCTCATCCGCTAAAAAAAAAAATTCGGGAGCGATATATCGTCCTGGCACAAACAGTATTGAGGCGTATGCCCAGGCGATGAAAGGACTATTTTTATCGGAGTACGACAATGTTTGTAGCATCTTTGCACGCGATGATTGGGGACCTTTGTTTCGGAAGACTTGTGAAGCCGCGTTGACAGAACTTGCACGAACTATCCGGGAGCTGAACGCTCATGTCAAGACTCATTTGGGAACTGATTGCTGTTTAGCCTATGAGGTCACCGAGATCATTTCTGGCTTGTCTGATCAAATAGGCACGCGAACCGGAGAGCTCAAAGCATCAATTTCCGACAATCTGAAGCCCATCCGAGAGACTGCTAAGGCATCACTTCCCGAGCTCCTGGAGGAGACTAAGCGCAGGATCGGAAATCTTCAGACTCTGCCGCCAGATGGCTCTCCGGTGCCTATCGTGTCCGAAACGGTGCAGCGTCTTCAAGCAATGCATGAGTTCCAGCAGCCTATCGCCAGCATCTTGGTTTTCCTGGACGATGGCGGTTGGAGAGCAGGTGCGTCTTTCAGCGGTCGCTCAGGAGATGCAGTCCCAAGTATTTCCCACTTCGACATCGGTGCAGATGGACGGGAATTCTTTAAGAGTTACTGCTCAGACACCATTGACAACCTCCTTTCTGCTCTGTGTGATAAGGCCTTGGCCATCTTCGGTAAGAACAAAGCAGCGACTGGCGTTTTCCTAGGTAACTGCACCGTCGTCGTCGAGCGAATGCTTCGCGACTCGGATCTGGGGAAGGATCTTGATCACCGCATGGCACCCACTCTAGATAAATGGCGCAAGAAAGCGACGGGTCTATACACAGACATGTGCAAAGATCTCTCGATTTACCTGTTCGATTCCATACACACCAACCGCTCACAGCGACCGGCATCCGGTCAGGCCGACTCGGCGTCAGTAGTTAAGGGTCTTAGCAGCAAGGACAAAGACAGAATCAAAGAGAAATTCCTTCAGTTCAATGGCGGTTTCGACGACATGGTTGCCAAGCATGGCTCTTTCGCCATGGAAAAAGAAGTCCGCTCAATGCTGGGGGACGACATTCGTCAAAAACTCCAGCCTCTCTATGATCGCTTTTGGGACCGATATCATGAGATTGATAAAGGCAGAGGCAAATACGTTAAGTATGACAAGTCGGGTATTGCCGCTATCTTCGCTGGTCTTAGCGCTTAGAGCTTCTAGAACTATACTAGCTAGGTAGGTAGGTAGTACATCCGTACATACCACATACATTATGCATATGAGCTCAAGCTTGGCCATGTGAATCCCAAAGGAATCGTATGAAAAAAATTCTTTCACTAAAGAGTATTCAATATACCTACCAGGCGAGAAACGAGCCTAGGACGTACGGGTAGCCGGTATAGCCAACTTTAGCGTCATGCGTGGCAAGTGGCAAGCTTTGAATGGAAAATCACGTGATATTTGCCAAGATCTTGCTCACGCGTTGACTAAAGGCCCCAGCCCCACGGCAGAAAGGGGCGACGTTAAAGAGAGAGCGGGAGAGACTGGTACAGTGAGGTGGGCTGACACTTGAGGCTGAAAATCATCTCATCTCCGAGCAAGCTTTCTTTTACTTTGGCCCATCTCTTAACACCCCCTCCACGGTCGTTATCAGTCACACGTCATCTCTACATACCTGCCTACCTGCCATTGCCACCATACCCACACATACACACAAAGTCTTTACCCAGATACATCCAGGAAATGGATTTCAAAAACTTTGGCAAAAATTTGTCGTGAGTTCGCTTGAAGATCTCGTCCGAGGAAAGAGTTCGAGCGTTGATTTGCATGCGACAGAAACTTCGGAGCGCAACTCACCCCCTTTGCGTCGCGAACGCTGCAGCTCACTAAGGAGCAGCTTCTCGGTCAGGCCGATGGCAAGGTGCGACTATTGGCCTCGCTCAGGATGATAGCTTTTATTTTCCGCCGAAGCTGATATACCTGCTTATCTATCAGACCCAACTGCCCGCCGACTACATCGATCTCGAAAAGAAGGTGGACGCCCTGAAGCAAGCTCACCAAAAGCTTTTTGCTGTGACGTGAGTCGGCATGCTTACGTCCTTTCCTACCCCCATTGCGGCTAACTTTGGTGAAGTTCACAATATGCAAACGAATCTTATGACTACCCACCCAACATCAGGGAAACTTTTCAGGATCTTGGCCGCACCGTGAGCGAGAAAGTAAGCCTTCTCTCGTCTGCGGCGACGACGGCAGAGGCTCAGGCGGCCCTTGTTGCCCCTCCTTCAGCAAAACCTCAGCCAAAGACATTTAGCCACGCCATTGCCCGCGCTAGCTTGTCCAGCAGCCAGCTTCTTCACCAGAACCACACCGGCGCAGGCGAAGATCCCCTGGCCACTGCCCTCGAGAAATATGCCCTTGCCATGGAACGAGTGGGTGAGGCTCGGCTGGCCCAGGATTCTCAGATCCAGAGCCGCTTCCTCGCCGGCTGGAACACGACGTTAAACACCAATTTATCCTTCGCGGCACGTGCAAGAAGAAATGTTGAAAAGTCTAGATTGACGCTCGACACTACCAAGGCCCAAGCTAAGGGAACAGCCTTCAAGCTCGGCGGCCAGGGCTATCTCGCCAGCCCGCAGGAAGAACAGGAACTTAGCCCAGAGGCTCAGGAGGAGATTGAGAAGGCAGAGGACGACTTCGTTACCCAGACCGAGGAGGCTGTCGGTGTCATGAAAAACGTTAGGAGACAGATAAGATTCGATGACCATCGGGCATGCTAATATTTTGACAGGTTCTCGATTCCCCAGAACCACTTCACAATCTTGTGGAGCTCATCGCCGCCCAAGTCGAATATCACAAGAAGGCATACGAACTGTTGAACGAGCTAGCTCCTATCATTGGTGAATTACAGACGGAACAAGAGGTATGGGCCCCAATGCAAAATTGTTAAGCTGTTGCTCATGTTTTCAGGCTGTTTATCGGAAACGTCGTGAGGCTACGCCCTAGAGCCACTAAGTATGGTCTCTCGCGTATCGATTCTACTGCTTTATTGTCGCCTCTTGCCCTTTAATCGACTTCTGATGACTTTTTATAGGAAGTCTATTATGTCATGATAGCTTCCATAGCACAATGCTATCTATTATGTGCCAATCTCGCTATTACGAGGCATATGGGTAAGAGGTAGATGTATATACCCTTTACATGTCTACTAAAGTAAAACCGTGAAAAAACAGCTTCTAGCGGCTTCGAAGCTAAAACAATCTCGTGGAAATAACCTGCCGACTTAATATTAGGCAGAGCGTGTTTCGGTACTCAGGTTTTCACGTTTAGAAGTTATTATATGCCACACCCTATAGTCTTGGCTGCGACCTACTAAGGGCTTAAGCCCGGTTAGGTTCGTATACTTATGCTAAATTAGTAGAGGGGCCACTAGAGTTAGACTTCGTATTAATATAATATAGCCCGATCCGCGATAGCTTATATAGTGTAATAAGTTATATGCTTATCGCGCTTAATTATATAATTTTTATAATAATAATATTATTCTTTATATTAAAATCTTATAAAAGGTTTACTTAGCTAAAGTAAGTATTATTATATTATAATATAAGGATCTTAAGTTAATATTATATATTTTTAAAACTTATAAAAGATTTATTTAAATAAACTATATTATAATATAAGCTTTATTAAGAAAAATAATATTAATAAAAGTAAAAATAAGCTTATTAAAGCTAAAAAAGCTTATAATAGCTATAGCTAAATAACTAAATTTAGAAAATATTTTAATAAATATTATAAAGTTTAATAATTAAAAAATATAATATAATTAGAGAATATTAATTAATATAATTATTAAGTAATTTTAAATATTCTTTATATTTATTAATAAAATAATAAAAAATTTATAAAAATAACTATTATACTTTTAAAAATAAAAAAATAAAAAAATAAAAAAATAAAAAAATAAAAAAATAAAAAAATAAAAAAATAAAAAAATAAAAAAATAAAAAAATAAAAAAATAAAAAAATAAAAAAATAAAAAAATATATTATAAAAAACTTATAATATATTATTATAAAAATATTATTTTTTAAAAAATTTATAATAATAAGTAGAATTAAAATTATATAGCTTATTTAATATTAATAGCTATAAAGAAAAAAATATAATATTACTTGAAAAATTATTTTCTTATTAATTATTAAAAAAAAGGTATATTATAAAAATAAGAGTTTTCTTAAAATCTAAAGCTTTTATAAAATATTTAAATTATTTATAAAATTAAATATATATTATAATATTAAAGTTATATAAAGTATAGTTTATTAATATTATAATTAATATAATTAAATATTATATATAAAGGCCCCTTATAAAACTCCTTACCTAGCTACCTAAATAATCCTTATTAGGAAAAAGCAAATATATATAAAAATTAATAGGGGGGGTATTCTACGCTACGTAGCCCTTTAAGTATACCGCTTAACGCCTTTTTCCTACCTTCCTGCTTAAGGAAGGCTATTACTGCCTAAAGACGGCTAAAATAATAGATAAAAGGGGCCTAAAGAAGGCTATCTCTGCCTGCCTAAAGAGAGCTAAAAATAAAGAGAAATATTATAACCTAGGCTCTTATTATTATATATCACGTACTAGCACTTATAAGGATTTCCCTTAGAATATTTTATAGTAATTTTTAAGGATTTCCGCTAATAGTTATATAACTTTTAGAAACCTTATTATAAAATTACCTTAAAAAAACCTTAAGACAAATTACTAGAAAATATAATTACTTTTATATTAAAACTTTATTATATTTTTTTCTTATTTTTACTAATATATACTCTTATATATTTTATTAACATTTTACTTATAAATTTTTTTTTCTTTTCTCTCTTTAGCTTAAAATCTTTATATATAGTATTAATATTATTATTTACTTAATATATTTCTAAGCTATAATATTATTTTAAGCTTACTTTTTACTTTTAAGTAATTAAAAAAATATATAATTTATTTTTTTATTTATATATAAGGTAGAAAAGATTTTATATATAACTTAAATTATAACTTATTTTAAAGTATATATTTAAAGCTATATATTAAACTTTTTAATAATTAAAAAACTTATTTTAAAAATACTAAACTTTAAAATAAAATAAAGTTTTAGTAAAAACTAAATTATAATTATAATTATCTTTTCTTAAAATATAGCTAATAGAATTATAATATAATAATAGCGTATAAAAATAATATAATTATAAGTATAAGGGATTAGTCTATAACTAATCGTAGCTAAATAGGGGGGATTATAGCGGATATATTTAGGTCTTCCCGATAGCGCTTAGTTATCGCGCGGGGTATATAGCTAGCTTAGGAAGGGGGCTTCTCTCCTTTCTCCTTCCTCTCTTCGATAGCTTTAATTATAACTTTACTTTAGCTTATTTCTATAATCGCTTTAGTAAGACTATTATATTAATTAAAGCTCCTCTTACCGCTAACCGAACGTAAGAGTAAGATTTTAGCATAGAACGCTATTAAATTCTACCTATATTAAAGCTACTCTTAGCTCGTTCCGGCCTAGATTCTTAGCTAGCCGCTATACGTGCTAAATTTACGATTAACGGAGCTATAATTAGGGAGTCTAAGTCTTAGTTCTACTATATTTTTTCTTATCTTAGCATTTTCTAGTAAATATTCCTTCTATATATTACTATAGCTATAGATTTTTCTTACTAGCTTAAAGCCTTTTTAGCGTACGTTTCCGAGCTTCTTAGGGAAAGTTATAAAAAGCGCCGAGTAAGTCTTTCCTTAATTAGGATATATTAGGGGCCGTTAAAGCCCCTTAGAGAATATATTACGAGGTAGGAATATGCCCTCTTCGAGGCTAGACTATTATATTAGTTCGACTATATTAAGATTATTCTACTCTTATCCGGGCTACGTAAGGAGCTATAAGAGCGCTTAGATCGTAAGAACTAGCTTATAACGTATACGGCCTTCGCTAGCTTTCTCCGAGGCTTTAATAAAGTATTTAGTTCCGGGAATATTCCTAACGCGCTAGTTAATTTACCGCCCCCCCTTTCTACTAACCTAATAGATATCGCGTTTATATAATCTTATTTTAGTACTACTAAGCGCTAGCGTTACTATTAGTATAACTAGATTAGTTATTTTAAGCGTAACTACCTGAAGCTTCGTAAGTAAACGGGGATATTAGGGTTAGGGCTTTTTACGGGCGGAGTAAGGAAGTTAGAGGTAGATCTAGAGTATTTTAATTAGGGGGATAACGAGTAAGGAGGGATAAGTATACGCTAAATATTATAGCTTAGGTAATTTCTAGCCTTATTACGTTACCTTATATAGGGATAGTCCGCGCGCGGCTTAGGCGCGTAGATTTATTAGTAGGTATATACCGTAGTTATATTACGCCTTAGCTTATAAACTAGCGCTAGCGGCATATAGCGATAAGTATATAGCTAGCTCTACTATTTACCGCGAACGGGGTATTCTCTAAGCTTCCCGCGACTAGCATAGTACTACCTAGTCCTATACGCTAGCTATATAGGTAAGTTTTTACTACTAGTATATAAGTTTATTAATTCTTACCTTAAGAGGTACTACGATTCTAAGCTTATTAGAATCTTCCTTATAGGGATCGGGGTTTAATTCCCCGGGCTATAAGGGAGCCTTTCCGCCCTTATATCCTTATCTCCGCGGAGGCTATTAGGCTATCGGCTAGGGACTATATAGAGTATCTCGCTAGCGTAGTAGTACGTAACTTTTCCGTCCTACGCTCTTACTTCCTTAGCTAGCTTAAGGAGGGGGCTATATAAGGGATTAGTCTATAACTAATCGTAGCTAGATAGGGGGGATTATAGCGGATATATTTAGGTTTTCCCGATAGCGCTTAGTTATCGCGCGGGGTATATAGCTAGCTCGGGAAGGGGGCTTCTCTCCTTTCTCCTTCCTCTCTTCGATAGCTTTAATTATAACTTTACTTTAGCTTACTTCTATAGTTGCCTTAGTGAGACTATTATAATAAGTATAAATTATAAGATTTTAAAATAAATTAACTTAGGAAAATTAAAATTTTTATATTAAAAAAAACTTATTAAGAAGCTTTAACTATATTTAAGATATATAAAAAAATATTCGCTTTAATTAAAAAAGCTACTTAAAGTACTTTTATATTAGCTACTTTAATAAAATAGCTAAACCCCTCTTACTTTAATTTAGGAAAAGTATATTATAAGAATATAAGAAAAATTTTAAATAAAAAGAAGAATTTTAATATTTTTTTAATAAACTTAAAAAATAAAATAAGTTTTAATAAGATTATTTTTTATAATAAGTAAAATAAAATAAATATTTTATTTTATACCTTAAAAAGTAAATTTTATAGATTTTTAAAAACTTAATATAATCTTAAAAAACGCTTCTTTTTTAAATTAGCTAAAATAGTTTAATATTTAAAGTTTACTTATAAAAATTCTAATAAATTAAAGTTTTTTTTAATATTTAATAAAATTAGCTAAGAAAAGCTTATAAGGAAAAGTAATATATTATAAGAGATTAGTTTATAACTAATTATAGCTAGATAAGGGGGATTATAGCGGATATATTTAGGTCTTCCTAATAGCGCTTAGTTATTACGTAAGGTATATAGCTAGCTTAGAAGGGGGGCTTCTCTCCCCTCTCTTTCCTCTCTTTAATAGCTTTAATTATAACTCTATTTTAGCTTACTTTTATAATCGCCTTAGTAAGATTATTATATTAATTAAAGCTCCTTTTACTACTAACTAAATATAAGAGTAAAATCTTAATATAGAATATTATTAAATTTTACTTATATTAAAGCTACTCTTAGCTTATTTTAGCTTAAATTTTTAATTAGCTACTATATATATTAAATTTCTAATTAACGGAGCTATAATTAGGGAGCCTAAGTCTTAGTTTTACTATATCTTTTCTTATCTTAGTACCTTCTAATAAATATTCTTTCTATACGTTATTATAGCTATAGATTTTTCTTACTAGCTTAAAGCTTTTTTAATATATATCTCTAAGCTTCTTAAGGAGAGTTATAAGAAGCGCTAAGTAAGTTTTTCCTTAATTAGGATATATTAAGGGCTATTAAAGCCCCTTAGAGAATATATTATAAGGTAAGAATATACTTTTTTCGAGGCCGGATTATTATATTAATCTAATTATATTAAGATTATTTTACTTTTTTCCGGGCTATATAAAAAGCTATAAAAGCGCTTAAATTATAAGAACTAGCTTATAATATATGCGGCCTTCGCTAGCTTTCTCTAAAGTTTTAATAAAATATTTAGTTTTAGGAATATTCCTAATATATTAGTTAATTTACCGCCCCCCTTTTCTACTAATTTAATAAATATCGTATTTATATAATTTTATTTTAGTATTACTAAGCGCTAGCGTTACTATTAGTATAACTAAATTAGTTATTTTAAGTATAATTATCTAAAGCTTTATAAATAAATAAGGATATTAAAGTTAAAGCTTTTTATAAATAAAGCGGGGTAATTAGTAATAAATTTAAAATATTTTAATTAAGGGGATTACGAGTAAGGAGGAATAAGTATACGCTAAATATTATAGCTTAGGTAATTTTTAGCTTCGTTATATTACTTTATATAAAGATAGTTTACGCGTAATTTAAGCGCGTAGATTTATTAATAAGTATATACTATAATTATATTACGCCTTAGCTTATAAACTAGCGCTAGCGGTATATAGCGATAAATATATAGCTAGCTTTACTATTTACTATAATCGGGGTATCTTTTAAGCTTTCTATAATTAATATAATATTATTTAATTTTATATACTAGCTATATAAGTAAGTTTTTACTATTAATATATAAGTTTATTAATTTTTACTTTAAGTAATATTATAATTCTAAGCTTATTAGAATTTTCCTTATAAGAATTAAGATTTAATTTCTTAAGCTATAAAAAAGCTTTTCCGCCCTTTTATCTTTATCTTTATAAAAGCTATTAAGCTATTAGCTAGGGACTATATAAAATATCTCGCTAATATAATAATACGTAACTTTTCCGTCTTACGCTTTTACCTCTTTAGCTAGCTTAAGGAGGGGGCTATATAAGGGATTAGTTTATAACTAATCGTAGCTAGATAGGGGGGATTATAGCGGATATATTTAGGTTTTCCCGATAGCGCTTAGTTATTACGCGGGGTATATAGCTAGCTTAGGAGGGGGGCTTCTCTCCCCTCTCTTTCCTCTCTTTAATAGCTTTAATTATAACTTTACTTTAGCTTACTTTTATAATCGCCTTAGTAAGACTATTATATATACGCTTAATATAAAGCGCGATTTATAACTATAATATAAGAAAATAATAGTATTAAATTCTCCTTAAAAAATAAAGTAATATATTACTTAATTAAGTTAAGGCTAGAGGTAGTTATAGATATAATAGTAAATAATATAGTTTTAGAAGTAAAATAAAGTAAGTAATATACCTTAAACGCGGCTTAAATTTATTTATTTATTAGTTAGAAACTATTAATAATAATAAAAAATATAATAAGAATTAAAAGCTTATATTAGCTTTAAATAATAAAAAAGAAAAAAAACTATATAATATTAAAACTAATAAGCTTTATATTAGCTAATATATTTTATATATTATAAGTAATAATAATAATATATAATAAACTTAAAGTAAACTAAACTTAAACTTAAGCTACCTTAATTATATAAAAAAGATTAAGGAGATTTTTATTATTTTTTTTTATAAAATAATAATTATAAAAAAAGCTAAATAAGAATAAAAAAGATATTAAATATAAGCTTAAGTTATATTTACCTTAACCTTACTAAGTAATTTTAAAAAAAGTTTTCTTTATAATATAAAAAAGAAATTATTATTTACTATAAAAGGAGCTTATATAAGGTATATTAAAAAAATAGCAATAATTTAGTTAAAAAAGAGAAAGAAAAGTATATAAATATAAATTATAAAAGTTAACTTTAAAAGTTATATTAAAAGTAAAGCTAATTTTTATTTAATTATAATATTAAAAACAATTATAAATTATATTTAAAGCTATTATAACTTAAATATAAACTTTATAATATAAATTATAGCTTTTAAAATTTTATTTAAAACTTTAATATAATTTAATAACTTATTTTTTATATTTAATAACTTTATTATAATTAAATAAATATATAATTAATATTTATATATTTTATAAACTCCGCGCTTATAGTAATATAAATATAAACTTTTTATTTTTATATTATAAGCAGACTCTGCTCTCTCCGTTACTTTATAATAATAGCTAGCCGCGCTTAAAGTAACTTTAAAAGGGAGGGTAACGCTATATAAGTTAATTATAACCGCGAAAATTTTTTACTTAAAATATAGCTTTACTTTAAATTATAATAATTTTAAACTTAAAGGTTTATTATACTTATTATTTTATTAAAAGCTAAGGTAAATATTAATAGGATTATTTTAAAAAACGCTTTTATTTTTATATAGGTAATTATTAAATAAATAGCGAAGTTTAAAAAGGTTTAAGGAGGCGCCTTTTTTACTTTAACTTTATTAGTTAATAATATCTTTTTAGCTATTATAGCTATAATTTCCTTTCTTTTTTATAGCTTTAGGGGGAGCGGAATTTTTTTAATATAAGCTATAATTATAGCTAAAGTGCTAAATAAATTATAAAAAAATAAGTTTTTAAATAATATAAGTAATAGCTTATAATTTATTTTAATTTTATTATTATTTTATTTTAAATTTAAAGCTTTAAAGTAATTATAATAAATATTAATTATAAATATTATAAGTAAAGCTAAGCTTTTATAATAAGAAAATTACTTAATAATATTATAATAATATTTTAAAATATTATTTATAAGCTTTAGTTTAATTTAAAATAGCTTTATATTATTTTTAAAAAAAAGTATACTTAATTAATAAAAGTTATACTTTTATTATAAAAAAATATTAATATAAGCTTTATAATAAAATAATAAGAAAGCTTTTTAGAAAAAGATTAAGTTATTAAATAAAATTCTAATAATATAATTATTAACTTTTATATATTTTATAAACTTTACGCTTATAATAATATAAATATAAACTTTTTATTTTTATATTATTAGTAAACTTCGCTCCCTTTATTACTTTATAATAATAGCTAGCTATATTTAAAGTAACTTTAAGGGGGAGGGTAATATTATATAAGTTAATTATAACCGCGAAAATTTTTTACTTATAATATAGCTTTATTTCGAATTATAATAATCTTAAACTTAAAAGTTTACTATATTTATTACCTTATTAAAAGCTAAAATAAATCTTAGTAAGATTATTTTAAGAAATACTTTTATCTTTATATAAGTAATTATTAAATAAGTAGCGGAGTTTAAGAGGGTTTAAAAAGGCGCCCCCCTTACTTTAACTTTATTAGTTAGTAATATTTTCTTAGCTATTATAGCCGCGGTTTCCTTTTTCTTTATAGCTTTAAGAAAAGTAAAATTTCTCCGATATAAGCTATAATTACGGCTAAAGCGCTAAAAAAAATTATCGAAAAGTAAATTCTTAAATAATATAAGCGATAGCTTCTAATTTACTTTAATTTTATCGCTACTTTACTTTAAATTTAAAGCCTTAAGGCGATTATAATAAATATTAATTATAAATTTTATAAGTAAAACTAAGCTTTTATAATAAGGAAATTACTTAATAGCGATATTATAATAATATTTTAAGATATTATTTATAAGCTTTAGTTTAATTTAAAGTAATTTTATATTATTTTTTTAAAAAAAATATATTTAATTAGCGAAAATTATATTTTTATTATAAAAAAAGTATTAGCGTAAACTTTAAAATAAAGTAATAAAAAAGCTTTTTAGAAAAAGATTAAGTTATTAGATAAAATTTTAATAATATAATTATATATAAAAAAATATTATTTTAAGATTTAATAAAATTCCTTAAAAATTATTATTAATAGTATAATAAATATAAACTAAATTTATAATAAAAATATAATAATATAAGTAAAGATTTTTAATATTAAATTATATAACTTTTTACGAAAACGGGATAGGACCTATTACTTAATCTTTCGCTTTTTACTATATATTTATTACTAAAAAGGAGTTAATAGCGCCCGCGGCGGCTTCGGCTAGGGCCTAAGGGGTAGGCGACGCGCTTATAATTATAGATAGGGGTACGCAGGGACTAGGATAGTCCCTATAATACCCCTAATCTAGCTAAGGATAATATAATAATAGCGTTAGAATAGGAGGAGAAGCGGAGTAAGTATAGGACTTTTATAATAGTAATATAAAGGAAGCTTATAATAAACTAGCTATAGTAATGCTTACCGTAATATTCTCCGACGCTTAAAATATTATAATAGCTTTTAAAGCTAAACTTTATAAGAAATTTATAACCCCCTTAAACTAAAATATTACCTAACTTTTACTTAAAATTATTAAGTTAATTAAGAAGATAATTACTTAAGCTATATAAAAAGTACTTTTATAAATTATTAGCCCCGATATTAGTTTAACTTAGCTATTATAAGCTTCCGTAGCTATTACTAGTAATATAATAGTTAAACTTATTCCTAATTACTCTAATAGAAAAGTTACTATATTTATAAAAAATATTATAATTAATATAAATACCTTATAGCTAACTTTATAAGAAATTATATAAGCTACGAATATAGTACTAAAATATAAGGCTATATTAGCTATAAAATAACTCCTTAGTAAAAATATAGTAATTATATTCTATCTAAAATATAAAAGATAAGTAAGCTTAGTTAAGTAGATCCTTATTATCTTCGGTAAGGGGGCGGTTCGTAGCTAGAAACCCTTTTTTATTATAGCGAAGGGAATATAAGTAGAGGCCGCTTATAATAACTAAGATATACTCTTATAATAAATTAAGAAATATAATAAGGTTAATATCGCCTAAGTTTAAGTATTTTAGCCTTATAATAAGAGAGCTACGTATACTTATATTATCTTAGGAATTACTAATATAATAAACGCTAATAAACTTATATAAAATAGCCTAGTTATAAATATAGAAATCTCTTATATAAAAGTTTATAATAATATAATATAACCTTAATAATATTACTAATATTATTAATATAAGTATATAGTAAAATACTACTAAGAGTAATTATATTATAAAATATATATAGCTATAATATACTTAGAAAAAGAGAGCGTATATTTAGCCCTTATTAAAACTAATATTAAAAACTATATCTTATATAAGGGGAACTATATCTTATAATTCCGAAATTACCTTACCGTAAAAATATACTAAGATTAAATATATAATAACTATATATACTAACCTTATAAGTTTTAAGATTACTCCTAGCTAACTTAATTTTAAACTAGTAATAGCTTTACTAAAATCTAATCTTAGAAATAGTTACGCGTAGCCTTTATATAGTTATAAGCTATACTTCGCTTTAATATAAATAATAAGCTTACCCCGGCACTAAAAAGGGGCCGAGGCGGGAGCGGCGCTACCCCCGGACCTTATAGTAGATAAGGTAGCAGCAGAGCTTAAGGAACCTATCCTCCCCCTCCTACCCCTTCCCCCTTTATTATACCCTCCTCTACCCCCTCCTTTACCCCTCCTTCCGCCCCCTCCTTTACCTTAATATAATTATAAACCTTTACCTCCCTTACTTCTAATAAAGATTAAAACTTTTTTTTAGAATATATAAAAGCGTAACTATTTTATTTATACCGCGTTTTATAGCTTTATTAGCTATAATTTTCTTTATTTATAAAAACTATAATATAACTAATTCGGATACTTTTTACTTCCTAGTATTTTATTATATAAACTTATAAACTTTAATAATTAAGTAATTTTTTATATTTATAAATAACTAAACTCCTTTTTTTAAATACTTTTTATTATACCTAATATAGCTTTTATTTTTTTTTATATTATACCCTTATTATAAATTATATTTATTTACTTACTTTTATTAGTAATTTAATCTAGCTTTTTTTTATAATATAACTTTCTTTACCTTAACTTAACCTTAATAGCTACTTTTTTATATAGCGATTTTAACCTTTATTACCCTTTATAAGATTATTATAAAAGGTTTTTTTTTAAAGTAGCTAACTTCCTTAATCTTATAACTAGCTTTTATCTTAAACTTATTACACTTTTAAGCGAAATTACTTAGGAAATATATAATAAATAAACTAATATTATTAATAATAATATTTATATGCTAATATGCCTAATATAGCTTAGAACTATCCTATATATATTCTAAGAGTAGGAAAAACCGGAGAACTCGGAGTAAAACCCTCCCCTTAAGCGTTACCTTAGCTTAGGGCTAGACTAGGTCCGCACCTAGTATTTTATACCTTAGATAGGTCTAGTAATAATAAGTAATTAGGAAGCTAATATTTCTTTCGAAGCGGAGTCCGCGGTAGTAAGAGTACGCGTAGTTTAAGTTCGGTATAGAGTCCGTATAGCTATTTATTTTCCTAAATATTATTATTATTATAAACCGAATCTCCGCGCTTAATTATAATATTTTAAATAATTTATTTAATTAAGGCTTTATTAACGCGATTAAGGAATATATAAAGGTTTTATTAGCTTATAATAGATCTTATAATAGCTAGTTTTAAAAGGTAGCTTAATTATTATAGCGGAGCTATAGATAAATTTAAAAAAGGGGTTAGAGGCGGAGTTATTATATTCGCTCTCTAGCGTTTCCGCCCTAGCTATTATTAAATTCTAGTTAGCGCTAAAGGGGGAGGAGGGGCGGTATATATAGAGTTCCGATTTATAAATCTCTAAAATTAGAAAATATAAATATTCTTCGCTTAGTCCTACGCTACTCTTATTTTAAGGTAAAATTAACTTTACTTAAAGTAAGTCTCTTAATAAAAAAAGTAATAATATAGTTTTTTTCTATACGCTATAAAGTAAGCTAACTTACCCTCCGCGTACGGAGAGGCGGAGTATTAGCTATATTATAGCTTTACTATATAATATTTAGTAATATATTTAAGCTAGTAATACTTAAAATATTACTAAAGTTAAACTTTTAGCTTATAAGGTTTTATATTAAAAATCTTTACTTATATTATTATACTTTTATTATAAATCTAGTTTATATCTATTACGCTATTAATAATAACTATAAGGGAACTCCGCTAAATTCTTAAATAATATTTTTTTATATATAATTATATTATTAAAACCTTATTTAATAACTTAATTTTTTTTTAAAAAGCTTCCTTACCGCCTTATTATAAAGCTTATATTAATACCCTTTTTATAATAAAAATATAACCTCCGCTAGTTAAGCGTACTTTTTCTCTAAAAATAATATAAAGCTACCTTAAATTAAACTAAAGCTTATAAATAATATTTTAAAATATTACTATAATATTACCGCTAGGTAATTTCCTTATTATAAGGGCTTAGCTTTACTTATAAAGTTTATAATTAATATTTATTATAATTATTTTAAAGCTTTAAATTTAAAATAAAATAATAATAAAATTAAAGTAAATTATAAGCTAATACTTATATTACTTAAGAACCTATTTTTTAATAATTTTCTTTAGCGCTTTAGCTATAATTATAGCTTATATCGAAGGAGTTCCGCTCCCCCCGGAGCTATAAAAAAAAAAGGAAACCGCGGCCGTAATAGCTAAAGAAATATTATTAATTAATAAAGTTAGAGTAAGGGGGGCGCCTCCCTAGACTTTTTTAGACTCCGCTACTTATTTAATAATTACTTATATAAAGATTAAGGCGTCCCCTAAAATAATCTTACTAATACTTACCTTAGCTTTTAATAAGGTAAAAAGTATAGTAAACTTTTAAGTTTAAGTTTATTACGATTTAAAGTAAAGCTATATTCTAAGTAAAAAATTTTCGTAGTTATAATTAACTTATATAGCGTTACCCTCCCCCCCGGAGTCGCTCCGGGCGTAGCTTAAGGCTATTACTATAAGGTAACGGAAAGAGCGAAGTCCGTTTATAATATAAGAATAAGTAATTCGTATCCGCGTTACTATAAGCGCGGGATCCGTAAAATATATAAAAGTTTTAAGTTAAACTAATATTATTAACTTAGCTTAAGCTACGTTAAATTATTAAGTAATATATTAAGGAAATAACCTTAACCTTATTAGCTTTAATTATATTTTATAAGTTATCTATATAAATACTAACCTCTATTTTAATATTATATTAACTAAGATTTAGTATTTTTTTTACTTAGATATATTTACTATTAAAGTATAGAATTAACTTAAGCTTAAACTATATTATACTTTTATATTTAAAAACTTAGAAAAAATAGTTATTTTACTATATAAATAGCTAGAAATAATAGTAAAGATTATAATATTATTATATATTTATATATACCTTATAATATAAAACTAGTAAAATTAGGTAATAGCGGCTATTATAGCGGCCGCTAAGCGGGCTTAAAAATATTAAAAAGCTAATTTTACTAACTTTTATTAGTAAGATTATTAGGAAATAATAAAAGCGTAAAAGTCCGCGATTAGCGTAGCTTATTATAGCGCCTAGCGTAATTTCTTCGATAATATCTTAATAAACTTAATAGTATTTTAAATAATAAAATATTAAGCTTAGCTCCGAAGCTAAGCCTCGCTAAAGCTTATATATATACTAACGCTATAGAAAAGCCCTAACTTAAACTTAATATTTACTTTCTTAGATAAAGTAATTTTACTTAGCTAGTAATTCTTCCTTACTCTTACCGCCTTAGCCCTTCTTTTTACCTTAAATAAACTTTTCCCTTTTTTTTATATTAAATATTCGATTATTACTAATAATATTTACTTTACCTTTTTCTTAATTATTTTATAGAAGTCTGCTAGCTTTAATAAGATCTTAGTTAGGTTTTTAAAAAAATATAAACCCCCCCTTATCTAAGTTTTCTAAAAAATCTTCTAAGGTTATATTAATAATAGCTATTTTCCGTTATAATTTAAAACCTCTAATATTATAATTATCTATAAGGTAAGTAAATTACTAACTATATATTATACTTTAGGTAAATATAAGCTAATTTCGCTCCTTAATATAATAAGGAAAGTTCTAGAAATAATTATTACTAGGAAAATAATATCTATAGCGGAAATAGCTAATATCCTCCTAAATAGCTAAATAGGTAATAAGCTATAATACTTTACTAATACCGTAGTTTTTATATTTACTAAAATTATTAAAATTATCTAAAACTAAGGTAGCACCGCTTTACTCTTTTTACTAAACTTTACTAAAGCTTTTAACTATATTTCTTATAATAAGCTAATAATTATTCTTAATTACTTAAGCTTTCCTAAATAAGTTATAATATTTATTTATTCTTATCTTACCGCTAAAACCTTATAATTTAAGTTTAACTATAAGCTTAGTAATATTTTCCTAATTTAATAAGGGGTTCCTTAAAAATCCCTTATATTATTAATCTTTTTCTTATTATATATATCCTTATTATATTAATATCTAAACTTAGTAACCGGACTACTTATAATAAGCTTTACTAATAATATTAATATACTTAATATCGAATATAATAAAGCTTAGGTACTCCTCTAACTTAAGCGGGCGTAGCGAATTTACGAATAATAAGCTTTTAAATATAAAATAACTTTTTAGCTAGCTAAAAGTAAGTTAATATATTTTACGAAAGCTAGGAAAGTAAATATAACTTAGCTTTAGCTTAATATAAAGATAGTATAGCTTACGTAAAAGGCGAGATTTTTAGGGGTTTAGCTATATTATAAATTTTAATAAAAATCTTACTTTTTAAAACTTACTACTAAACTTAAACGCTAATACTTAGCCCTTACTAGGATTATTATATTAATATAAAGTTATACTTTATTAAAAGTAAGGGAAGTATATATTAAAGCTATTAAATTAGTAATTATATTTAGTATATTTTAGTTCGCCCCGCTTATATAACTAAGGGGGAAATTATATAGCTTTATTATAAAAGCGTTAGCTATAAAATAATTTAAATATTTAAGAGTTATTATTAAAGCTTATAAGGCTACCTTTTTTTACTATATTAAAGTAAAGGTATTTATCCCCCCCCTTAACTTATACTTTACTTATTAGATAGCTTATATTTACTATTATTTTTAATATATAAATATAATAAACCTTATCTATATTACGGTAAAAAAGGCCGCTAAGTAAGTAAGATATAAGCGTAAAGGGCGCCCCTATTAATAGAGATATTAAGTATTATAAGATTTAGAGGAATTCTATAAAATATAAACTAGACCTAAACTAGAAGCTAGATATATATAACGCGATTTCGATATTAGATTTTAAAAAGAGTAGCTTCTCTAATAATATTCTTAAGAAAGTAAGCTTAAGAAATATAAGTAGTTTTATAGCTACTTTATTAATAAACTATTATAGCTTAAAGCTAAGATTACTTTATATATTTATAAAGGACTTTCTAAGTTTATTAATATAATATTTATATAACTTTAAATTAAATATATTAAACTTAATTCCTTTCTTTAAGCTTATAAAGTCTTTAAGGTAATTTCTAAACGCTACCTTTATAATAATAGCGATAAGATAATATTATATATCTTTCTTAACTATACTTTTATTTATAAAAATAAGCTACTCCTTAACGCTAACTAGCGACTAATATAAGATTAGTATAATTTTACTAAAACGCTTAATAATTTTTAATTTATAGCTAAACTTATATATTAGTTTTTTTTACTTAAATAACTACGCTAATTTAACCTTATAATATTACTTTACGAAAATAAAATAAATAAAGGAGATAAGGCCTTTAGCTTTATAATAAATATATAAAAACTACTTTATAGCGATAATTTTATTATTTATCTTACTAACTATTTACTTAGCCTTAAAGCTAAACTATTTTAACTATATATAAAATATTAGCTTAACCGCGTAAAATATAAAACTAACCGCGCTTACTATAGCCGCGGCCTCGATTATAGCCTTAACTTTAATTATAATTATAAGCGTAAATTAAAGCTACTTACTCTTTCTCTATTAATAACTCCTCCTCCTTACTAAATATAATATAATTACTAATTAGTATTATAAAGTTTTTATTACTAAATATATTATTAACTAAACTATTTTAAATAAGATTAGAAATCTCCTTATAAAAAGGCGGCGCGGTTATAATATAAGCGCTAATAATATCCTCCTTAGCGGCGGGGGTAACTTTAACACTTAAGGTAAGAATAATTTTAAGCTTACTAAGCTTATTAGCCTCTAATTTAAACTTAGACTTAATAAGTATTAAGGCGGAAGTAAAACTAAGAATAGGAGGCGGAGTATAAAAAATAAGAGGATAATTAATAGAAAAAAGGCTCCTTTATAAGCGCGCCTTATTCTTAATAGCGTAGCGGATATAGCGTAGCTCCTTAGTTAATTACTTAAAAAAGTTAATTACTTATATATAAAAAATACGCTATTTTTATATTTAAGCTAATATAGTAATAATAAGTTAGTTAGCGCTAGTTAAACTTTTAATTATTTTAATAATAAGGTCTTTTCTAATAGCGGGAGGCTATAAGCTTTAAAGCGGTATATAGCTAGTAGCTACTTATATAACTTAATTAGTGCGAATATTATTATAACGCGTAATAGCGTATATTTTTTTAATATACTAAATTATATTTTTTTATTATATTTATTAATATAAGATTTATTATAAACTTAATATAACTTTAATATTACTTATTATTTAAGTATTATAATTAAAGCTTAGCTAATAAGTAACTTTAACTATAGCGCGAATAGCTTTAGCTATAGCGGAATTATTAATTAGCTAATACTTAGTACGATTATTCGTATATTTAATATAAGCCGCGCTTAGATAGTTTACCTTAGTTATTAGTAGATATAGATATATACTAAGGCTAAGTACTTACTTTTTTATACTTAATAAAGGTTTTTAAAGCTAATAAGCGTATTAATATACCTTATATAAGATACCGCTTAAGGAAAGTTAAGTTTAGTAAGTATTTTACTCCGGTATAAGTTAGCTATAGACTAATTATACGCGCTAAGGATTACTTATATAGTTAAAATTACTAAAAAATAATAAAATAACGATAGCCCGCTTATATTAATAAAAGCGACCCCCCCCTTTTTTATATACCCTCGGGCCTTAAGTTACTAATTTATAAAAACTAATTTCCTAATTAGGAAGGCTTCCCGATAAGGAAGGCTTAAAAAAGGGGTATATACCTAAATATATACTATATATAGAGGAGGTATATAGCTACGTACTTAAAAGTTAAGTAATATATACTTAGAAGCCTAGGAGGTACGTATTAGCATATATAGGTAATATATATTACCGCTACTATTATTTTTTCCTTATCTTATCTATTTTTTCTTATCTTTCCTTATATTATATAATATTACCGTAACTAACGGTTACTTTCTTTATATACGTAGAGCGCCTAGCCCGGCCTCGAGCTAGACGCGGTCTTACTATATAGCGGGGGGTTTTACCTCTTTTAGGAGGGTTTTTCCTACTCGACTTACTACTAAGGTTCTAGCAGCTACTTCTATAGCCTTTAGAGTATTATAATTATAATAATAATATTAAATTATATATATTAAAAGTCTAACTTTAATAATATTTTTAAATATTATTAATTTAATTATATTATTAAATATTATATAATAAAGCTATAATATAGTAAATATTTTACTACTTTATATATAAAAAGTAAGTCCGCTTATTTTATAGCTTATAAGAAAAGATTATATTATTACTTTTTTTATTAGAGATTTTACTTTAAGTAAAGTTAACTTTATTTTAAAATAAAAGTAATATAAGATTAGGTAAAAAATATATATATTACCTAACCTTAAAAGTTTATAAATTAGAGTTAATATACGCTTATACGTATAATTTACTAGTAGTCGTATATACTAAGCTAGCTACTAGATATAATATATAGGAAAGGGAGATAGGCTAGCTACTAATTATAAAATTATAGAATAGCTACTATAAAAGATATAAGTATAAGTAAGAGTCTTTTAAAAATTAAAATAGTAATTATAAAAGAATCTAAATTATTACCTAAAGGAATATTAAGCTAATTATATAACTAGGAGCTTAAAAAAGATTTCCTAATATAATTTTAAAAGTATTTACCTAAGGGGATTTTACGGTAATTTCCGAGTATATTAGTAAAATAGAGATTTCCTAGTACGCGGTAATTTCCTAATATACGGGGATTTCCTAGTAAAATCCGGAGATTTCTAGAGGTATATTTTAATACTAGATCTTATTAAAAATCTTAGTAAAATCCTAAGAGTTATTATAGAGAAATCTTAAGAGGAAATCTTAGTAATTTCCTAAGCGTAAAAGTAATAAAGTTTCTAGGGGAAATCCGAGTAAAATCCTAAAGCGGGAAATCCTAGGAAATCCTAGGGAAATATTATAAGAGGTTAGGCGATTTGTAAAGGTGTTGTTACACGTCCCGTATTAAGAATTTTATATATACTGCCCCTTTTCTCTCTTTAGCGCTAATTAGAAATTAATAATAGCTAGGGCGGAAATACTAAAAAGTAAATATAATAATACCTCTTTTTTTAACTTTAACTTTATATTAATTTATAGCTTTATTATAATAGTTTAGCTATTTTTTAGAATTAGCTATTATAAGGTTAATTATAAAATAATAAAACTTTTATATATTTCTAAGCTATATTAATAAAGCCTTAATTAATTAAATTATTAAGGCTACTTTAATTAAATATAAAGATTTAATTTATAATAATAATAATAACTAAGAGGATAAGTAAGCTATATAAACTTTATATTAAACTTAGTTTACGTATATTTTTATTACCGCGGAGTTTACTTTAGGGGAAATATTAACTTTTAAATTATTAGTTAATACCTAACTTATTAAATATATAAAATATTAGGTATAAGCGGGGTCTAACTTAAAGCTAAGGTAACGCTTAAGGGGAGGGTTTTACTTTAAGCTTTTTAGTTTTTCCTTTTTTTAAAATATATATAAGATAGTTTTAAGCTATATAAGGTATATTAGTATATTAAATATTATTATTATTAATAATATAATTATATATAAAAAGATATTATTTTAAAATTTAATAAAGTTTTTTAATAATTATTATTAATAATATAGTAAATATAAACGAAATTTAAAATAAAAATATAATAATATAAGTAAAGATTTTTAACGCTAAATTATATATACTAAAAATTTAATTTTAATAATATTTTAAATATTATTAATTTAAAAATATTATTATATATTATATAATAAAATTATAATATAATAAATATTTTATTATTTTATATATAAAAAGCGAGTTAACTTATCTTAAAACTTATAAAAAAGAATTATATTATTTTTTTTATTAAAAGTTTTATTTAAAGTAAAATTAATTTTATTTTAAAATAAAAGTAATATAAAACTAAGCGAAAAATATATATATTACCTAACCTTAAAAGTTTATAAATTAGAATTTTATATATATTACTTTTTTTAGCGCTAACTAAAAACTAATAATAGCTAAAGCGGAAATATTAAAAAGCGAATATAATAATACTTTCTTTTTTAACTCTAACTCTATACTTATTTATAGCTTTATTATAATAATTTAGCCTTTTTTTAAAATTAGCTATTATAAGGTTTATTATAAAATACTAAAACTTTTATATATTCTTAAGCTATACTAATAAGGCTTTAATTAATTAAATTATTAACGCTATTTTAATTAAATATAAAGATTTAATTTATAATAATAATAATAGTTAAAAAGATAAGTAAGCTATATAAACTTTATATTAGATTTAGTTTATATATACTTTTATTATTATAAAGTTTATTTTAGGAGAAATATTAACTTTTAAATTACTAATTAATATTTAACTTATTAAATATATAAAATACGAAGTATAAGCGGGGTCTAACTTAAAGCTAAAATAATACTTAAGAGGAGGGTTTTACTTTAAGCTTTTTAGTTTTTTCTCTTTTTAAAATATATATAAAATAGTTCTAAGCTATATAAAGTATATTAGTATATTAAATATTATTATTATTATAATTAAAAATAAATTATATATTTTTTATATAATTTTAATATTAAGTTATAATAATTTTAAAATATTTATATAATTTTATAATTATTTTTTATATATAATTATTTTATAACTTTATTATTATTATTTTTTTATTTTAAATAATTAAATATTAAAATAAAATAATTATAAGTTATTATAAATATATAATAATAAAGTAAGAAGAAAAATTTATATATAAATAAAACTTTTAAATATATAACTTTTATATATTTTATAAATTTTACGCTTATAATAATATAAATATAAACTTTTTTTTATTATAAATAAACTCCGCTTCCTTTATTACTTATAATAATAATAAGCTATATTTAAAATAACTTTAAAAAGGAGGGTAATGCTATATAAATTAATTATAATTATAAAAATTTCTTACTTAAAATATAACTTTATTTTAAATTATAATAATCTTAAACTTAAAAGTTTATTATATTTATTATTTTATTAAAAGCTAAGATAAATATTAATAAAATTATTTTAAAAAATATTTTTATTTTTATATAAATAATTATTAAATAAATAGCGGAGTTTAAAAAAGTTTAAGGAGGCGCCCTCTTTACTTTAACTTTATTAGTTAATAGTATTTTTTTAGCTAATATAGCTATAATTTTCTCTCTTTTTTATAGCTTTAAGGAGAGCAAAACTCTTTTAATATAAGCTATAATTATAGCTAAAGCGCTAAAAAAAATTCTTAAAAAATAAGTTTTTAAATAATATAAATAATAGCTTATAATTTATATTAACTTTATTACTATTTTATTTTAAATTAAAGACTTTAAAATAATTATAATAAATATTAATTATAAATTTTATAAATAAAATAAAGCTTTTATAATAAGGAAACTATTTAATAATAATATTATAATAATATTTTAAAATATAATTTATAAGCTTTAGTTTAATTTAAAATAACTTTATATTATTTTTAAAAAAAAGTATATTTAATTAATAAAAGTTATATTTTTATTATAAAAAAAGTATTAATATAAGCTTTATAATAAAGTAATAAGAAAGCTTTTTAAAAATATTAAATTTTTAAATAAGATTTTAATAATATAATAATAATAATAATAATAATAATAATAATAATAATAATAATAATAATAATAATAATAATAATAATAATAATAATAATAATAATAATAATAATAATAATAATAATAATAATAATAATAATAATAA
>PDHQ01000283.1:11917-43934 GCA_003339415.1 Ophiocordyceps camponoti-saundersi (nom. inval.) | reverse complement strand
TTGTATATTGTTTTATTGTTTTATTCTGGTTTTCGCTGGAGGCGGGTGTTGCTGCTTTAGTTAGCGGGGGGGGGGGGGGGGGGCGGGCGGGGGGGAGGGGGGGGGGGGGGGGGGGGGGGGGGGTGGCGGGGGGTGGGGGGGGGGGGGGGGGGGGGGGGGGGGGGGGGGGGGTTTACATATAGAGAGAGAGAGAGAGAGAGAGAGAGAGAGAGAGAGAGAAGGAAGGAGGAGGAAGAGGAGGATCGGGAAATCGAAATGGGCGGCCATCTTGGTTCCGTATCGTATCGGTCTGTCTGTGCTGGGCCTTGCTATACCGGGTCGCTACATTTGGGGGGGGGGGGGATGCAATCAGCCCAACACGGGGGGGGGAGGGGAGCCGTCAGTGCCCAACTTGGGCTCTTTCTCTTTCTCTCTTTTGTCTCTCTCTCTCTGTGTGTGTGTCTCTTGAAGAGGGAATTCCGAGAAGGATTTACACAGAGAGAGAGAGAGAGAGAAAGGAGCTGTTTGCGGATACTGATCGTATGTATGTACATGCGTGCTGTGGTCATGTATGATGTAGTAGGGATACATGTACGTACATCATCTCAGCCCGATGGACACCCCCCCCCCCCATCCCTTACCCCTGGAAAAGGAAGAAAGAAAAAGAATGGTGGTGACAGGGAAGAAGAGGAGAATAAGGCGGAGGAGATGGTGGTGGTGGTGGTGGAGGAGGAGCGAGGAGCGAGGAGCGAGCTATCAGCAGGGGTTGATTTCCCTTTTGCTGGATGGTAAACAAGAGCCTCGTCCTGGATGTTTTAAATACCGATACACCGCCCACCTTTCTCTCTATCTCTCCTCTCTCCTCTCGACTGTCCTGACTCTTTCTCGTCTATATAAAATTCCATTCTCTCTACTGAGTACGGATTACATCACATCGTTTTCCAAACCTTCAAGTTGAATCCAGAATGTGCAACTACATTTACGTGAGTATATCCATCCCATCCATCCACCCCTCTCTCTATCATTTTCACACATACATACACATTCTACATCTTATAACCGTTCTCGAATCCCTTTGTTAACGTGACGGATAGAAGGAACTTAGCTGTCAGCATCATTATCACCTCGTCGAGTCTTGGTGTTCAAAGTATATCGAGACAGAGCGTCGATGCCCACCTGTAGTGGTGAGCAAGCAATACTGGTGAGTCGTTCCTCTTTTTTTTGTCCCTCTCTTCTACTTCTTTTTACTGACTTGATGAGAAAATAGGGGAAACGATATCTGCTGTGCGTTCTTTTTTTCCCCATCTCTTACCTTACGTCTTTGTTATTGCCTTACTTCCTCCATCTGTTATATACTGATCTGTTGACGCTGACCTGTTATAGCTGCCTGTCGTGAACGACAGCAACCCAGCCAGCACCCATGGGCGAAACTGATTCGGCCCCCTCAACCCAACATGTCAACATACCCTCGTCATCTCTCCGCCCAGTGAGCAAAGCCAAGTCTCTACGAATCCTCAAACGCTTCTTTACCATCTCAACCATGGGCCCTTTTCTCTCAGTTCTCACCGCAAAGATATTCTCTCCTACCTTGCGAATTCACAGCCTGGAAAAAGAGGGAAAAAAAAATGGTCATCTCACGCTCTTCAAGGGGTCACAACCGGTTGCAAGGTGCGGCAACGAACGTTAGCTCCGCATTGGCATACATGACATATTTTTTTTTCCAGCTCCCCCCTTTTTTTTTTCACTTGCCTTTGCTTTTGTTTCTTCCTTGTTCTTTTTTTCCCTGGCTCTGGGCGTGTTTTTTTCTTCTTTGTGAGAGGTGATTGAGGCTGTGTTTGTCGGCTTTTCTTGTATATCGATGGATTTCCTGGTTGGGAGTTTTTACCTGGGATGAGGGGGGGTTTTGGAAGGGTATGGGATTTTGTTGGCTTTTTTGATACCTACTTGCAGTGATTTATTAGAGTCACTTAATTTTATTGGTCATTGTATATATATATATGCATGTTTATCTATGATTCTTTGCGTCTTCACCGAGGATATGGATGTACTTGAGTAGAGAGTTGGGGGCCCAAAGAGTCGGTCTGAAGAAATGGCTGCTTCCACGTGACGCCATCGTTACATACATGCGTGATTTCCACTCCTGGATCTGCCAGACAGGGGTGATGAGGGTGGGAGGCCAGGCCGGACAGGGAATCGGGTGGAAAGACGGCTGAGAGGAGAAAGAAGAAGATGATGATGATGAGGCGGTATTCCCCTACGGCGGGAATCGTATACGAAGAAAAGATGGCATCGATTATTCGTACATACCTACGCCCGTAACATGTCGATACACATCATATCCCTCTGCAGTTCCGTTGACGGCCTGCCTGATTTAGGATGATGATGATGTTAGGTCGACATGGGAGCAGGGGTATTAGACACTTTACTAGCCATGGATCAGATTCAAAGTCTCGGAAATGGGGGGCAGGGAAAGGATGCAGGGGTCGTCTCTTTCTCCTCTCCTCTCTCTCTCTCTCTCTGTCTCTCTCTCTCGCCACAGGGATGAGAGCGTGTTGTTGGTCAAGCTCGGTGAAGAAGACGAAGCGGTCCATTTCTACCGATACTGTCTTACACCCCTTGACGAAGCTATCTTCTTCAACGTGGAAACAACTCCATTCCTACCAAGAGTTTTAATCCTTTTAACCGGTTTCATCTTCCCTCAAGCATATGTACATACTCTCGATTCATCTTTGATCAGCAGAACGAGAGTCAGTTGCACGACTACCCATATCTCCATAGCCATGCGTGAACTTCGCACCTGATAACAGTAAACAACGTGAAAAGGGCAAAAAAAGAAAACAAGATGAATCATCTTCCTTTTCTTTCGTCTTCGAAGTGTGGGAGGATGAGACAGACGCACACATGACGGCACGGCCCGTCTATGATTGGAAGCAAGCCAGAAAGCAAAGAAACCCCCCCCCCCCCTTTTTCGAAGAAGGAAAGAAAGAATTTGGCTTGCATCCGTACCTTGCGATTGCTCCTCATGCATGTATGTTACCCATACAGCTTGGGGGGAGAAAAAGGGCCTCTTGAACGGGCCGCTTGATGACTGACAGGAGTCTGCAGAAGAGAACAACCAACTCTAAAATGAAAAGCCGAGTCAAAGATTGATATAAGATGAGCCCTCCCAAAAAAGGGGGGTTAGTTTACGTTGAAGAGATGAGGTCAAAATCTTCTCCCCATGCCGTGCCGTCTTCATTTCACCTATGGAAATTGACATGCTCTATCCGTACCTCTCTCTCTCTCACAACCCCGGTCGCGATACATCTACTGGACCTTGTTCTAGTCCGTTTTCTTTCTTTCCTTTATTGGGGATAGGAAAGAAGAGGGAAAAAAAAAGAGGATTCGATCGATGGGGATGATGAGCTGTTGGGGCTAAGGGTGCGGCATCGACACCATCTCCTCTTTCTTGCCACACCCTTGATCTCAGCTCTGTCTCGTTGCGTTTTCACCCCTCCCTTCTATTCAACATACCTACCTACACAGTCGTCTTTACTGTTTTATATTCGAGATGGAGAAGTGGACATCGTCGACTCTGACATCATAAACACCCTTACTTCCTCCTTTCCCCCTCCCCCTCTCCCCCTCATCTTTTCCTCCACCTCGTGGGACCCCCGTTCCTCACAGCCAGGCACAGACAGGGCCTACCGAACCCTTGATCGCTCCGCAACGTGGGGGACTGACCAGGGGAGAGGAGAAGGATGAAGTCCTTCTTCCGCGAAAAAAAGGATCCGCCTTCAGGGGTGAGGCCGTGCCCCCCCGGCTCTTAATCCAGCCGCTTCCTAGGGTGAAAGGAGGAGAGAACCTATCACATATTATCTACCTTGTCATTTTTCTTCACCTGGTCCTATCAATCAACCTAGTGAAAAATTCACCCTTCTTCCCGTCAAAGAAGGAAAAAAAAAATAGGGGGGGGACGGGACAAAAAAAAGCTCTCCCTCCCAGTCTCCCGGGTCTACCGTCCTTCACCGGGAGGGGCCACCCCTGAAGATAGGACAGAAGCTAGGGCTGACCGCGTTGCCGGCGCGCCCCGAAGATGTTCGGAGTGGGGTCGTCGACTCGTGGTTTGCATGTGTATGTATGTATGTATGTACGTACGGGAAGGGGAGAGAGTGAAGGGGGCGGTTGTGATGCCATCTTCTTCTTGGATGCGTAGGTATTCGTCTATCCGCGTATGTATGTATCCGCATACATGTTCATATTTGCACACAAACACACACACACACCTACGTGGTATTCGTACATGCAGACGGACGGACGTACAGACAGACGTATGTACGGGTACAGATGGACAGACGGATCCAGGCACGGCACACAGCAGCGGTGTGACGAGCGCGTCCATGATGCAACCTTGTTACATACATACAAAACACCAGTGACCGTCCGACGCCGCTGAGTCTTTCTCTACTCGGTCTATCTGCTCGGTGAGCGAGCTGTTGCCACACCGTCTACGGATACGAGTAGGTGAATGAAGCGAAAGAAACAGGGAGAAACAAACAGCAAAGAAAAAGAGAATGAAAGCAACAAATGAAGCGCTTTTTGAGCAAAGGGAAGACAAAAAAAAGAGAGATGCCATCGCCATCAGCCGTCGCTACCACATCGCCTGCTCGTCCACCTTGGCCTTTCTCGCCTGATGGTCCTGGTTTTTTTCTCGTACCATCGGTGCCGTATAGGGTCCGCCTTCGCTGGCGTACCGCAAGAGGAGCTTCGGACTGAGGGCGAGCCGCTCGAGCTCAGACTCGAGCTGGCTCCCGTCGAGCTCGGCAATGACCCGACGGATCTCGGTCGAGCTCGGTGCTTCCCTCTCGGCCGAGACGGCGTCGGCTTCGGCTGCGTCGGCGTCGACTTCCGAGGCGATGAAGCGGTAGCGACGCATCGGCTTTCTCGACGTCTGGCACTTCCACAGCGCCGTGGACGACGCCATAGGGTAGCCGAGCGGATCCAGAACTATCGGATGATTGACGTCAGAGACTACAATGTCAAAGACGAACGAGTCTCTGTAATTTACTGATGGCCGTCTCTGTCGACGCTGGCTCCCAGGGAGTGCACCGCGGCAGCTGGCGGAGCGAATACCGACAGCGAAAGTCGGCTGGACGCGAGATGTCGCTGGTGATGGTCTCTACGCAGCCCCAGCTACCCGGATCAGTAATTCGGCTCGAAGTGACCAGGTCGGGACCGGTGAGGAGGATAAATTCGAGCCGGAAGCCATCTCGTCTAAGCCGAGCCTGTAAGCTGGAGCAAAAGGCCTTCCACGACGCCTCGGACCCGTCAAAGACCCAGACGCGATCTGGACCGAGGTCGGAAGATGCGCCGCGCCAGAGAGAGACTCGCTTCGGTTTGGGGAGGAGAAACGGTCGGTCGTCGTGCTGGTTCTTGGCCGCTAGCTTTTCGTCGTCGGTTAGGACGATGATGGCGCCTAGGAGAGAGGTGTCGACGCGAAGCACGTGCTCGAGTAAGGCCTGATGACCTCGATGAGGAGGGTTGAAGCTGCCGGGGTAGAGCAAAAGTCTGTTGGGGGTGGTGGAGGAGGAGGAGTGTCGTCGCAGAAACAGACCGTTCAACGGAGCGGATTCGTGATCGAGTGTCAGGCCCTGTTCGGCGGCAGCGGCTTGGATGTTGAGAGCGAGGCGCCGAGGATGCGGCATGAGGAGCGGCACGATGCAGAGACGGCTTGCTAACTGTTCATTGTGGGGTTGAGGTGAAACGAACGGACGGGGGGGGTTATGATGGGCACTGGATCATGGTGGTGGTGGTGGTGGTGGTGATGATGATGTGTGTGTGTTGTACGACGGCAAGTAAGTAGGTAGGTGCCTTGCAGGGGGGGGGGGGGGGTGGGGGGGGGGGGGGGGGGGGCCATCGGACAATGGACTTACAGCAGGCGGGGCGGTTCCATAGCGGGGAAGATGCACTGTATGTAGGCTGTGACCGCTGTGTGGCATGTCCGCTATCTTTGTCGCCGGCGAGCCGCGGCCAGCTCTGAGAGGAGGGACGGAGGGAGGTGGGTTGACGTGCCGGAAGATGAATGGCTGGGCTTTTGGTTTATTATTGACGGGGGGGGGATTGGATGGATGGATGGATGGATGGATGGATGGATAGGTCTCGATCAACTTGTCATGTCCATTTTGTCTCTCTTTCTCTTTCTCTCTCTCTCTCTCCTTCTTCTCTCTTCTTCTTTTTCTTCTTCTCTCTCTCCCTCTCTCTGCCTTTTCCCCCCCTCTCTCTCACTCACACCACACACTCCCACACACACACTCCTACACACTCCTCTTCTGTCTCGCGATATCCGCAAAAATCTAAGCTCCAAGACAAACACGCCACCAACGCCGATCGTCTGCGCACTTTAAGCTTGTCGTAGCATCATATTCCCCGCTCTCGCCTAGCCCGCCCTCTCTTTTTTTTCCTTCTCCCCTTCACACACACACACACTCTCTCTCTCTCTCTCGCTCACTCCGTCTATCCAACTCTCCATCTCTCCCCTCTCCCCCTCTCGCTTCCACATGTCCGGTTGAACCGCCGAGGCGAGGCATTTCCTGTACTGATTTTGATTTTTGCCATCTTCCGATTGGAGGAGGGCGCCGTTTTTCTCTCTCACTCTTTTTTTTGTTTTTCCTTTTTTCCTTCCTCATTTTATGTTTGACAGAAAAAAAAAAGGTTTCGATCCGTTAAAAAGCATCTTCCTTTCTTCCTCCTTCTTTCTACCTTGATTTTTTTTTCTTCCTTTCCTTCTCTTTCGGATCTTGAAACTTCAGTTTCGAAACAAGCTTGTTCGACTTGATGACGCTCGTCGAGACCCCTGGCTCTTGTGTGTGTGTTTTTTTTCTGTGTGTGTGTGCGCGCGGGCTGGCGGAACGGATCGAGCTAGGTAAAAAAGAATAGGGACCTTTTCCACCTAAGAGCTGTATGTACTAGGGGACCGGGGGGGCGGGGGGGCAAAAAGAGGACGAAGGAAAAAAAAAACACGCATACGCACACGCATCACGCTCACACGCCATTCACGTCCGAACCCTCCCCCCCCGCCTCCTCCTCCTCCCCTCTTCTTCCTTTGACCATGGAAAGAAGACATCAGCAGCATCAGCAGCAGCCTCAGCAGCGGCAGCACCAACATCAGTCCGAGCAGCAGCAGCAGCAGCACCTTCATCATCATCATCACCATCACCATCATCATCCTCAGCATCAGCAACAGCATCCCCACCAGCTCCAGCAAAACCAACAGCAGCGCTCGCCCCCCGTATCGGCCCAACCGACCTTGGCAACGACGACGACGACGACGACGACCACAGCGACTTCCCCTCGCAATTTCGCCCGTCACACATCGCCCCCGTACGGCGCAGATCGTCGACGTCCCCCCGACTCGCCCTACTACCCCCCCAAAGCTCGTCTGCAGCATCTCCCGCCCGCCGCTCGACCGTTAGCTCGCTCCATGGCGCCACCAACGTCGCCGCCTCAACACCCGCGCCCGCCGTCCCGATCTGCCATGCCCCCCTACGGCGGCCCGCCCCCGCCTCCCAGGCCTCCGCTCGTCGCTGCCGTCGGCCCTCCGTCCGCTTTCCCTGCCTCTCGCGACTTGCCCGCCCCGCGAGCCGGCAGCAGCGGAATGTCCATATCGTCACTGCTCGGCGGTCCTCCTCCTGCCTCGCGTGACGCGGCCCAGCCTGCTGCTGCTGCTGCCGCCGCCGCCGCCGCCGCCGCATCGCCCTCGCAGCACTACCCGACCTCTGCTGCCTTTGCTCATGCCTCGCCGCGCATGCACTCGGCCTCGTCCGACTACCAGCCCTTTCGACGTCCCCAAACCCCCGATCACCAGCGCCTCTACGATCCCCGCGCGAGCACCGCTCCCTCTCCGCGCGGCGGCCACTACTCCACCACACCCGATCTCCAGCGCTATGGCACGCCCCAGGCTGCCGCCGCCGCCACCGCCGCCGCCTCCTACCACGCTCGCCACCCCTCCTCCTCGACCGACGCGTCCATGGACCCGGCCAGGATGCCGCGTGCCATGCCGCCGCGGCCGATGGAGCTGACCCGGGCCGACGATGCCTTCGCCCGTCGCGATGTCGAACATAGCCCCGAGCGCCCTGCCCCGAGACCGTACGTCTCCTACGAAGACCGCTATCGATCCGAACGCGACAGGCCGCCGGAGCCGCGTGAGCGTGCCTACTCGGGCGGCGACTCTCACCGGCAGTCCATGCCGCATGACATGGGCCGCCGCGAGTCTCATCCCGGCGGCCCGGCCCCCTACGGCCGACCGACGGATAGCCGCGACCAGCAATGGCCACGTCCGGGCACCGAGCCCAACTATCGAGCGTCCATGGATCACCAGCGGGAGCCACCCGCTCCGAGCCCCTATCCTCCGCCACAACACCCGTCACCGTACCCGTCCGACAGGTTCCCACCTCACGGGCCCGCTGGAGGCGGACCGTCGCCGTTTGAGCAGCAGCACCAGCAACAGCAACAACAACAACATGATCGGCCACTTCAAGACCACGTTCATGTGCAGCAACACCAGCCTCCGCATCCCCTGCATCGCCCGCGACCCGCCGACGAGACAACGCCCTCGATGGCGTACGGTCCCTCACCCTTTGACTCTCCGCGCAACCGCGGCGCCGAGGAGCCGCCCAGCAGCCATCAGCGGAATCTGTTGGCCGTCCAAGACATGGCCCGCAAGGGACGCATCTCGCCCCTGCCGCAGGCCGTTCAGGGAGCACAGCCTCAGCATCCCGGTCCGGGAGCAGAGCCAGGCATTAAGAGCGAGTTTGGCCGCATGTTTTCGGGAATCGGTAGTGGCGTCGGCGCCATCGGCGTGCAGGGTCCGCAGCAGCAGCAGCAGCAGCAGCAGCAACAGCAACAGCAACAGCAACAGCAACAACAACCGCCGCCGCCGCCGCCGCCTCCCATCGCTGCCGCCGCCGCCGTCGCCTACGCCAACCTCACGTCGGGCATCAAACGCGAAGAGGCCGACAGCGCGGCGGCCGAAGCTGGGGGCGCCGCCAAGGGCAAAGGCAGGAGACGAAAGCTCAAGGACGACGAGAGCCGCGACGACGACGGCGCCGGCGGTCCGGAGAGGCCGTCGTCGCGCACCGGCCGCGCCAGCAAGCGGCCGAGGGCGCACCACCATCATCAGTATGCACATCCTCCCCCCCTAGCTGCAGCACGGGAGGAGCCCTCGGTCTCACGCGGACACAGCCATCACCACCATCACCATCATCACGCCAACGACGGCGCCGAAACACCGGGCACGAACAAGAGTCTCAAAGCCCCGACGACTTCTCCAACAGACAAGGGATCCGTGGCGGGGTCGGCGCCGGTCCCTCACCATCACCACCATCATCATCACCACGGCTCCCGACCGGCTCAAGGGCCGCACGCGAAACAGCGAGCGCAGAGCCCCGTCATACCGCCGAAGCCGAAAACGACGGTCTCGTCCAAGGCGGTGATGGACGCGGTCGCCCACCGGCCACGCCATCACCTCGGCGACTTCATCTACGAGGCAGGGCTCAGGCCGATCCGGCTGCTGCCGAAGACGCCGACGCAGAGGGGCTTTTCGTCGAACCCGAAGCCGCTGCCGTGGGAGGTGATCAAGGGCAAGGAAAACTGCATCCTGACGGTCAAGGTGCCGCGTGCCCACCTGTCGGACGCGGCGCGCGAGGAGATTACGTCGCGGGCCTACCTCTGGGGAACGGACGTGTACACGGACGATTCGGACATTGTGGCGGCGTGCATACACGCGGGCTGGATACGGGGGGAATGGGCCGACGACGTCGACGGCATCCTCTTCGACGACGGACGGAAGGCCAGACGGCGGGCGGACGAGGCGGCCGAGTCCGAGGGCCTCATCACGTCACCGCCGGCATCGGGACCAGCGCCGGTGCCGTCCAACCGCGACCTGCACGTCAACGTACTCATCCTACCGAAGCTGGCACGGTACGCGGCGACGACGCGATACGGCATCTCGAGCCGCGAGTTTGGGGGCCAGCACGGGGCTCGGCATTCGACGCACGACGGCATCAGCTACATGATCAAAAGCATACGGTGGGTGGAGAACGGGGGCCAGCCGCAGGCACGGTTGCGAGGCAAGGCGCGCAGAGAGCGGATGCGAAAGGTGATGAGGGAGGTGACGATGACGTTTGGTAATGGGAACGGTGGCGAGCCGCAGCAGCAGCAGCAGCAACTACCACAGCAAGAGCAACAGCAAGAGCAGCAGCAGCAGCAGCAGCGACGGCGGCGACAGCAGCAGCAGCAGGACAAGGACAAGGACAATCAGGCGGTGGCGCCGCGAGAGGACGGTCCGGATACGTGGCGGACTAGGGACGGCGACCGGGCCGAAGGAGAGAGCGCAGGTGACGGCGGGCGTCAACGAAGCGAAGGTGATAAGGAAAATCGGTTAGGCGTCAAGGAGGGCGATGACGGGCGGCCGGTGCAGGGTAGCGAGGGACAGGACGGGATGGAGACGGGCGGCGGCGGCGGCGGGAAAGGAGAGGGTGGCAAGGCGTGATTTTGTATGTATCCATCCGTAGATGTCCTTTTTTGTTTTCTATTTAATTCGGGAGTCTAGACTCTATGACAGTGTCGGTAACTATCCGTGAAGGTGTTTCGCCGTACGTCCGGAGCATACGGATATGTATCCGCCCGATGACGCAGCAGCAGCAGTGAAGGACGCATGTATGTATGTATGTTTTCAACGACAGTCGTTTTTTTCAGCTGTTGATTGTCTCAGAAGTCGGTGACGCGCCCGTTGTAGCTCCAGTCGCCGGCGCTGCCCCATCGCAGGGGTTCGTTCTTGGGGCCTCCGACCTCGCCCGTGGCTGGGTTGGCGTCGCCTTCGAATTCGGGGGGTGCGCCTTTGCGGAGGGGTTCCGGCGTGGTCTTTGTCTCGGCGGCGGCGGCGGCTTCGGACTTGAGGCGGTCGAATTCTGCTTGTTGGGCTTTTGGGAGCTTTGGTGGGCTTGGGTGGGCTAGCTTGGAGGTTCTGCGGAGGGGGAGGAGGGGGAGGCGGCGTGGGAGTTGGAGGCGCATTTTGAGGATGATGAGGATGAGAGTGGCGAGGTTGAGGGAGGGTTGAGGGTTGAGGGGTTAGGGAATGGATGAGGATGGGTATATAGGAAAAAATAAAGAAATATTGGTAACGGCAAGGTGACCGAGTGGTTAAGGTGGTAGACTCAAGATAGCCTTATCTTCTCCGCCTTGCGGGGGACTTCTACTGGTGTAATGCCGCGTGAGTTCGATTCTCACCCTTGTCATTTTTGCAATTATTTTTAGTCATCACCTTTTTTTACTGGACGCAAGGTCAATAGTGAGTGTTTGATTGTGAGCTTTTTACGATATATGGTTTCTCCTTTATTATGTTCCTCTATAGCGTTTTATATATATATAAGATGTTATTTTTATTGTTTCTTCTTTGTTGCGGTTCTCTATCCGTGTATACGGATATACCATCCCTAATATATGAATCTTCAGCCCTTTTTCTCTATCCGGATATATGAGTCTTCAGCCCTTTCGCTATAGTCTATAGATAGGTATATTAACATGTATGCACATCTGTTAAGCATACTTTGTAGATGGTAATTGCTTTAGATGTTGAGCTGTTTATAAATAGCTGGTATAGAGTCAAGTATTTATCTGTTTCTCTTGACGGATTGCGAGCACTTTTGGTGTTGAGCATGGCCGTATGTATGTATGTATGTAAAGAATCAAGGTCTGTAATCCCCTCTCTACTACGAATACATACATACAACAAGTGCCCAAGACCATCCGTAGAACAGGACGATACTCCATCTCACAATCAATCACCGTCCTCTATCAGCCAGCCCTGAATCCTTTCACACAGTCAAACCACGGTCCCACAAACTGATCGTATCTCACCCATCATTTTTTTTTTCTCTCGTCCCCTCAACGGCGCATCGTATTCGTCCCGTCCGTCTGTACCTCATTCTCGGTTTCTGACCTCATCTTGCGTAAACTAATGCAGATGATACCTTCGTACCCGAATCATCTCGTGCAGATTTCAAGGCATTTTCTGCTGACGACCATTTTTAAAAAACTTGTTTATGCTTCGTATAATCCGTACATAATGACCTTTTTACTCGTCTTCTATTGGTTATTTTTTTATTTGCTGTTAGACTCAGACATCAGTTCCGAGAAAAAAAGACGCATCGGTTAGGTGAGAGAGTGTGATTCGGGTTTGATGGGTTTGCTTTTTTTGGCCTGGTCAGTAGGGTTACACGGACACATGGTTTTGTAGACATGGCGCTCGGGAAAAGGGGGGATTAAGCGGGATGGGTTTGCTCTTTGGATGGTTGAATGGGTTGTTTTTTTTTGGGAAGTTGATTCCGACTGGTTGGGAAGGAAATATCATGATTCTTTCTCTTGTTTGCCTTGTATTAGATAGGGGTTACTCGTGAAGCGGGTAGAGGCTAGGGTTAGGGTATCCGTACAGCAACTACTAGTATATGTATATCCGAGAGCATGTAACCGCATATAAAAAGAAGACGAATCAAAAAACCCCATCCAGCTGCTGCACTTCACTTCACTTCACTTCACTCACATCCATCCATCCATCCACACCAGTCGGAACTTCGGCATTTCTCTCTCTCAAGCCTTGCTTTGCTTTTTTAGGGGGCGATATTTCCAGTATGTGTGTGCCGCCCACTCGTCGTCACCCGCCTTACATGTACATACAGCCTCTGCACAAACAGGGGGGGTAAAAACATGGATAAAAAAGGGATAATTCAGACGGGAAGAATAAGAAAGAAAGAAAAAAGCAATTATAGAAAAAAAGAAGCAAATATCAGATCGAAAGGCGTTTCAGCCAAAGAAGCAAGTAGGCTGTGCATGTCCGAGCTGATGGTAGCATCAGCAACGGCCTTTTTCTCTCACTCACTCACTCACTCACTCACTCATACCTACCTACCCGTATCCCTCTTCCCCCCCCCCCCCTCTTCTTTTCTTCCTTCTTTCTTCTTCCATGATCTAATTGGAAAAGTAAAAGAGCTTTTATACGCTCTTCTCTTCACTCGACATGTTTAAACCGTTTATACGATGTGCTGCTCCGAGGAGACTTCCCGTCGTCTTATCCGTTTCCTTACTCTTCAGCTTTCTCGTTCTACGACTTCTCCTCTCAACCGTACGTTTTCCTCCCTTCATTCTTTCATCATCTATCAACTCCGTTTCAAAAGCTCACAAATCTAACACATCCACTCTCCAGCCCTCAAACCACGTCAGCAGACGAATCCTAAGCCTAAAACCACCAACCCGCCCCCCCCCCCCCCCCCCCTCAGGAAAGCACCACCTCCCAAGCGCACCCAACAAACTAACCGTCCTCCTGCCCGTAACCCACTCAGAAGTCAACCTCTGCAAAACGCTCCTAACCCTAACCCTCCTCTCCTACGACGCCGAGATCGTAGCATGGGGAGGCAAAGACGACGACGCCGCTTTACGAGGCGGCGGTTCCCACAATGCCAAAATCACCTCCGTCCTAGACTTCGTCAACGACGAGACGAGGAGGAAGAGGCCTGGTTTTGAGGACGAGTTGGTCCTCATGGTGGACGGGTACGACGTCTGGTTTCAGCTTCCGCCCCAGGTCCTCGTCGCCCGATACCACGCCGTCTTACAAGATGAGAAGAAGCGCGTGCGGCAGAGGATGGGGGAGAAAGCCTATGAGGACTCGCAGGTGAACCCGGCCGTCGTCTTCGGCGCCGGTAAGAGATGCGGGCCGAACGAGCTGCACACGCTAGCCTGCTACGCCGTGCCCGAGTCACCCCTCCCGGAAACGCTCCGGGGCGCGAACACGGACTCGATGCTCGGAAGAAACTTCCTCAGCAACGGCCGTCAACGCTTCCTCGTCTCCGGTTACATGATCGGCACCGTAAGCGCCGTGAGGAAGGTGTTGGAGAGGGCCAAGACCAAGCTGGACGAGTGTGTCTCGCGCGTCGGCGCCGAGTTTGATAACGGGTCGGGGGATTCGGATTTCTGCTATAGGGGCAGTGACCAGAGTATCTTCGTCGAGATGTTTGGCGAGCAGGAGGCGAAGAGGGAGTTGGAAAGGAGAAAGTCTCGCTCGATATGGGATCACACCCTCGACACATTCATCCCCAACAGACCGGGCTCGAAACCGCCTCCGACAAAGATAATGTCGGAGCCCATAACCGACCGACTCTCACCTCCCTTCCCCCACCAAAGATTCGATCCCAGCACCGTCCAGGGCTCTGAACTCGGCATCGTCCTGGATTACTGGTCACTGCTCGGTTTCCAGACCTCAAACGCCGAGTTCGACACCCGCTTCCTCCGGCACGCCGAACCTCTCGCCCCGCAAGCCGGTCCGATAGGCCTCTTCGACTGCCCGGCTCACACGCCGCCGCCAGACGACCTCCCGCCCGAGTCGCCGATATTGCACCTGCTGGCCGAGGAGGAGACGGACAAGAGCAAGCCGGCGCCGAGCTGGAACACGCTTCCGCTTTACACCGATCTCTGCACCGGCGCCGTCCCCGTCATGATCCATCACAACTCCGTCGATAAGTCGTGGCGTGAACGGTCGTGGGATCAGACTTGGTGGCATCTGAGGTCGAGGGCCCTCCTCGATCGGAGACGCAGAGACGGTGCCCAGATGAGCTTTCAGGTGGAAAAGGACAAGGTCATGACCTGGGAGGAGCTGTGTCCTCGTGACGTGGAAAAGGAGCTGTTCCGAGACGTCGACGATCCTCCTCCGCCTCCGCCTCCTCCAGCGCCACCATCACCACCTGCGCCGCCACCGTCGCCACCAGCGCCTCCATCATCACCACCTGCACCACCCGCCGATCCTGCCAAGTCGGCCGCTTAATCCCTTTTCCTACTTCATTCGTCGGTCATCACACGGTAGCGAAATCATCTGCTTTTCATCCATCTCTCTTCTTTCATTCCCCTTCTCACCTGTGTCTTCATGTTTGTTATACAGCCTCCATAGAAGCGTGCATCCCTTTTCCCTGCATTTCTCGTTGCCGTCTTTCCTCGTCAAAACGTCCCGACTCTCGACGTTGACGAGATCACCTATGTATACCTATTAAGCGGGCATCATTTATATCTAGTAGGCAGGGTAGATCAGTTCCTCAGAATAAGGGGGGGGAACCGATCAGGTATCTCGAAGAAGAAGAAAAAAAAAAGGAAACAAGACCAAAAGGAAATTGAGGAGAAGTGAAAAAGGTGAAGCATGACTTTTTGTTCGCCCCTTTTCCCCCCCCTGCTCGATACAGAAGCTTGGCCTCCATCTGTGGGATGGGACCAGCCAAGGATGGTGATGTATGTGAATTAGATGGAGAGAGAAGAGAAGAAAAGAAAAGAAGAAAAAAACAAGGAAAAAGAAAGACAACAAGACAAAAGACCGGTTAGGGCGCCGTGACGGGCCACGTCAGATCCGGCGCTGGCGCTGGTGCTGGTGGCGTCGGCGCACTGATGCCTCTGGTCGCCGTCACGGTGGCGTACACCGTCGTCATCTGGCTGCTGGTGGCGGCCGCCGGCTTATGCTTCTTTTCCTGCTTCATCTTGATGGCGGCCTTGGGGCCCCTCGCCATCAGGTCAGCCTCGGCCATGTAAAAGGAGTGCAGCTCATCGAGATACTGCTCGTGAAACAGACGGAGGTAGAGACCCGGAAGCTGCTCTCCCACGTCCACCTTGATCTGATCCTCCTTTCCGGTCCAGAGGTGTCGGAGGAACTGGCCCTTGCAGCCCCAGTCGTTCTGGGGGAAGCCGTTCGCCTCGACGCACGGCAGCTGGACGATGTCGTCCGTGTAGTTGTACGAGAGGAGGCGGAAACCGGCCTGATCCGTCGGTCGGCCGGGTTCGTTGTACCGGAACTGGGCGCATTCCGGGTAGTAGGGCCCCCCTTCGTCCGGACACGTGTTCCAGGCGTCGAGGATTTCGTACGTCCTTTCGTTGTTCTGCGCCACGATGAAGCCCGTGTTGAGGTAGAGGTTTCCCAGCCGATCCTTGTTGGTTTCGAGGTCCGGGTCGAGGGCGAGCGCGAGAGAGCTGTTCTCCGCCGTCAGCTGCCAGTAGTTGAGAAGCCACTCGAAGGGTAGGTCGAGGCGGGGGAAGATGGCGTCCGAGTCGAGGTAGACGCAGACGTCGTGCTCTTTCAGGATGCGACTCAGCACCGACGGCTTCTTCCACGATGATCGGCGATCGGGGGGGTCTTCGACAGCGACGTAGTAATACTTGTAGCCGTGAATCTTGGCTTCAAGCGGGAAAAAAAAACGTCAGCCCATCACCTCACAAGCCGTTGAATCGGGAACAGCACGTACCGTAAAGCCAGTGATTTAGAATACCAAGCGACAGACCATGAATGTCGAGAGCATCTTCCCACGTCATGACCTCGGGCCCAAAGATCTGTCCCGGCTGATCAAAAGGGCGATTATCGAGGTCGATGATGCAGAGGTCCTCTCCCAGCGATTCGTGCCATGTGGGCGAACTTGGAAGCGACCAGTTGTATGCGCCAAAGGGGCGATAGTGCTGAGACGTCGGCGCCACGGACGGAGGCCAAAGCTGTTCGAGAAAGAGGTTGCGCAGGTCAGGGTCGGAGACGATGGGGCGAGACGGGTGGATCGGCGCTGAGGAGGCAGAGGAGGAGAAGGAGGAGGGAGATGAGGATGAAGACGCGTGAGCGAGATGGATCCTGCTATTTCGTATCGTCAGTTTTTTTTTTTTTTCCTTCTCACGTCTTTCTCAAACGGCAGATATCTCGGATTCAAACGCATAGAAAAAGAGAGACGAACCTGCCAGCAACCCAAGACTGCGAATCGAGAAAAAACAGACAAAACAGCAACGTCGAGGCGACAACAGCGCCTACGACCAAGAGAGGAATCCTAGTAGAGCGCACAGAGCGACTGAAGACCATGATGGCAGCATGCGACAGACAAAAAGGGGGGTATCCCCTACGCAAAGCGAGTCGAGGGGTGTGAAGAAAGGGCCAAAAAAAAAAGCGACTGCTTTTCAAATCTCCGTCTCTCTGTATCGTTGCGTGTTCGAAAAAAGGGAGCGTCGGAAAATCTGCGTCTTCGTAACGTCTGTGGAAAAGAAGGAAGGGAAAAAACGCGGCCAACGAAGGCAACGGGGAGACAAGAGAAGAAAAAGAAGAGGAGGGATTGGAAAGGGATGGATGGGAGTGAGAGAGTGAGTGAGAGAGATGGTGGTTGGTTTGTGATTAGGGGCGCCTTCAGCTGCCAAGACCGGGGTGGGGAGAGGAGAGGATAGGAGTGGAGGAAGAGGAAGTGGAGGAAGTGGAGTGGAGAGGGGAAGTGGAGGGCGGAGGTGGGTCGTCAATACAGTGGATGATGAGCCCTGCGGCCCGCTATCTGGGCACCGGGGAGGGCCTGTAAATGATGGCTGGCAGCGCCACGAGGTTATCTACTGCACTGGCTACAGCTGCATCACCTCCTCGCCATCAACCTACCTCTTCACCAACCTCATCACTGCAGAGAAGAGAGGAAGCTAGTCTTCTCTCGTCGGCCCTTTTCCGCTCATAACCCTCAGCAGCATCTCGTGAATAGCGTCCAAATACCTCATCCATCATCCAAAATCACCAACCCTGAGGAGGGGAAGAGCTAAAAAGAGACGCTTCAACAACGCGCGGGGCGCCATCGTCTCCAAGCGGGGGGGCTTCCACACCACCCATGAGAAAACACTCCGAAGGCAACCCACTTATGTATATAGATGAAAGAAGTGTTGATGTTCTTCTTCGTTAGAGTGGCTTGTCATTCTTGCTTAGGTACATCTACGGATAGGCTTGTTACCATTGTAAACACCTACCTCGGCTCCCTCCCCTCTTACATAGACTCCTCTCATCTCAACAAGCCTCAACAGACAACTCCCTCATCCATGAAAATCCCCAAAGAAGCAGTCAAGCAGCACATCTCCCTACCTAGAGACATGTAGATGTTCACATCCAAAGATAGACATACACACACACACACACACATAGCTGCCTGGCAATCCAGCTCCGTCTCACCACGTATCATGTTCATGCCCATCACCCTCCACCAACATCGCTTACCGTACATCCCATCCATACACATCCCATCCATACACAGTCCGTGTCCAACCTCGCCAAGCAAGTAAAGCTGACAGACTCGTTCCCGTCAGCCTATGCATACCCTCTTGATATCCGCCTCGCCTCGCCTCGCCTCTCCTCTCCTCTCTTCCCATCTCTTCTCTTCTTATCCTTTCCTCATCATTAAGCAAATCTCGTCAAACCTCTCCCTATCATGGCCTCCTCATCCTCCTCCTCCTCCTCCATTCCCAAGCCAGACTTCCGTATCTTAACCTTCCACCACCGAGACGGCACCCCCGCCTATCCCACCTCCCGCCCCTATCAAAAGCGCAAGCCTCACACCAAATCTCGTCTCGGCTGCCTGCCTTGCAAGCTGAGGCACGTCAAGGTAAATTCACCATGATACCTACACATACACACACACACACACATGTTTGCCATCACCCACAGCTGATTGACCACCACCACCCTTCCTAGTGCGATCAACGCCGCCCCAGCTGCGACAGATGCCTCCGTCTCGCCTCCCGATGCGCCTACGCTGACGACGGTGCCGCCTCTGCCGCCCTCACCGTCTCCCGGCCCTCCCCCACCTTGTCCCCCGTCGACGCCCTTCTCCTCTCCTCTTCCCGTCAGCCGCCCGGCACCTCCCGATGTGCTCTGCTTCATCACTTCTTCTCCAATCACTTCTTCACCAGCTTCAAATGGCCCTTTCCCAACAATCTCGAGGCCACCACGATACCGTCTGGCGGCTCGCTACTAGACCTGGCAAAGTCGCAGCCCTTCCTTCTCGACGTCATGCTCGCCGTCGCTGCTTCCCACATACGCCACCACTCCGTTGTAAAGCAGCCCAGCCGCCTGGCCGAGCAATACCAGCAGTCCCTGGCAATTCCCGGCTTCCGCGCCGCCCTTCAAGGACCCCGGGACGACCCGAACAGGGCAGAGGCCATTGTCCTGACCGCCCTTTTCCTTAACGTCCTCTCCTTCTCCGCCGTCGACGACGACGACCCGGCCAAGTCTTGGATCTTCAGCCGCCAGCCTGACAGGCTTGCTTGGTTGTCGCTGCAGCTTGGTTTCAAGCCGCTCGTCCTGTCGATCAACATCTTGCAGAATGAAAACGCAATTGGCAACGTCATTCACCTGCACCAAGTCTGTCCTCACACAGACCCCTTCAATCGAGTAAATTCCGTGCTTCCACTGCACTGGCAGCAGTTGTTCGGATCCGACGCTCACCAATGTCGAGTCCTTCACGACCCGGCTAGGATGGCCTTCCACCTCAGCCAAGTCGAGCCGACCTGTGAGAACTTCTTCTTCTATTGCAAGTTTTTCTCCGTCATGGACACTGAGCTTCGTTTTCGTGACTTGCTCGAGTGCGAGGACGAGCGGGCTGTCTGGCTCTTTGGCTACTGGCTGGGACTGTTGAATCGCTTCAAACTTTGGTGGTTGAGGGAGCGTGTCCGCGGGGAGTGGAACGCCATTCGCATCTGGTTGGATCGACGAGAGATGCGTAGCAGGGACAGCACTTGGAGCAAGCTCATGCGGGACCTCGACTTGGCAGCCGAGTGGTCAAAGCCTGCGGAAGAAGGAGAAGACCATGACGTGTCCGACATGACCACTTCGATTCCCGGCGGAATCCTTGTGTGTCGGTAGATAGGTCCATAGTTGTGAAATTGGAGTGGTAGACTCACGTCACCGCCGAGAGTCAGGCGTCTGAATCATCCGGCACCAGTTTCGTCCGTGGGTAACCTGGTATTCGCACAACCTCGTTTCCACAGCGATGCTGAGGATGCCGGCAACGGATATGCCAGCGCTGTCGCTCACCGCCGTCGCACCCAGACTAAACTCGCGATCTTCGACCGGCACCTTTTCCAAGATCTCGGCGAAGGAATTGACGTAGACACATCCGCCGAGAAGGCCTTCCCAGAAGATGATGAGGAAGACTATGTAGACGGATGGCAGGAAGTAAAAGAGCGAGTGCAGCGTCAGCAGAGCGAGGTTCCCCACCTGCAGAAAGGACGGCAGGTAGAGGTTGTGAACTCGGAAGAGCGAGGTCGACGAGCGGGAAATGAAGACGCCCAGCTGGTAGAGAAAGCCGTAAAACGGGTAGAAGCCGCGAAGCTGGCTGAAAGGCGACTCCTCTGGCGGAAACAGCAGAGTCGGCGAAACGCCCTGGTTGATGGTGTACTCGGCAACGTAGACCGTGAACAAGGGTATCATGTACGGCACAAAGAGCGACTTGGCGCGTCTGAGGTTCGCGCCGAGCGAACGCGACTTAGGCGTAGCACTGGCATCGACGGCCAGTTCAGAAGGTGGCCGCGCCAGTAGCGCTCCAGTCACGACGCCATCCACCGGATCCAGAACCGGCACGGCCTCGTAATCGTGGCGAGGGCCCTTCAGCGGTTCCTGCGGCAAGATGAAGAAGAAGCTGGCGAACATGACGACAGGCAAAAAGGCCGACAGAAGCAAGGCCTGACGGACGCCAAAGCCCAAGCCAGCAGTCAAGAGCTCGTACAGCCCAGCCCCAACGAGACCAGCAGCACCGGTTCCAGATCCCCAGCCGACAAGACCGTTCTGACCGTAGTAGTGAAGGAGAGCGAGGAAGCTGAGTTCGCCCCCGCCGCTGCTCAAGCTAGCGAGGACGACGCCGGCCATCTTCACGGCGACAGAGCGCTCAGGAGGCGTCAGAGCGACGAGAAGCATGCCCGTTGAGGCCAAGGCGATGAAGACGGGGATGCGGACCCGATAGGGCACCGCGTGCATCACGTACGGCCCGACGAGCTTTACGAAAAAGGATGGCATCACGTCGGCGAGGAGTACGATGCCCTTGGGAAGTGAACCGACGAGGTCCTGAGCAGCGGAGAGGACGATGACGTATAGCACATTGTTGATGAGGCCTAGGAAGTCAAATATCAGCAAGCGCCGCAGAGGGGCAGAGTTAAAGAGTGGCTTCACCCAGGAGCCAGAAGGCGATCAGGACACGCACGTCCGGTTGCCGCAACAACCCGACGAAACGACCGACCCTGAACGAGGGCGAAATCCCGAGAAGCGCAGGAGAGAAGGCGGGCAAGCGGCCGGAAGAGGCCATGGCGGATGTTGTCGGGAGAGTAGAAGAGAGGTTGGGGCGAAGGAGACGAAGAGGGACCCGCCCTACGTATATCCCCAGCAGCCCCCCCCCCCCCCCCCCCCCCTCCCCGGGCCAATAGCGGGCCTCTCGGTCAGCCGGATGGGGAAGAATCGTGACCACGCTGAATGACCGAAAGCAACACTAGAAGAGCCGACATATAGGAGGCAACGACCTGCGCACGATTTGAGCCGCGACGCACGTGGGCGTTATTATTATTATGCTCTTGTCTTGATCGTCTAGACACTCTTTTGTCTTGGAAACCCACGCAGGTGTATACATACCCGCACGTGTCCGTCTGCACGTGACCTTGAACATCGAAACCTTCTTCGTCTTCGTCACTCACCAGCTCTCAACCTCCTTTCCTTCCTGTCTCAATCACTCCCTCGAATCATGGCCGACAGCCCCAACGCAACATGTCCAATCGACCACAAGTCCCGAGCCGTTTTTTGCCCTCAAGCCGACGAGAAACGTACCTGGTCTCAAACACTGTCCTCATACCTATGGTCCTCAAAGGCATCCCGTGACAACGACAGCGGCCTGGATACGAACCGTGTCATCTCCTCGATTCCGAGAGCCGCTCCCTCCGGCTCGAATTCCCCGTCAGCCTGTCCCGTAGCCAACGCCGAGGTAGAATCGGGCTCTGCACCGGACGGGAAATGGGTGTACCCTTCGGAGAAGATGTTCTTCGAAGCCATGCGTCGCAAGGGTTATGACCCGCGCGCTCATGATATGAAGACCGTCGTGCCGATTCACAACGCTGTGAATGAGCGTGCCTGGGCTCAAATCTGCCAATGGGAGGCTCCCTACCTCCAACAGTCGACGTACGTCTTTGCCGAAAGAAGCGAAAGTAGTTTCGTATGAAAACTGCACAATCCTCGCTGACTTGGATCTTTGAACCCCCCTCAATCACAGCTGTCCCGGTCCGAAACTCGAATCCTTCTCGAATAAAAACGATCACCTCACGCCCAAAGCTCGGCTCAACTCCATTCTGGGCTATACGCCGCCCTTCGACCGCCATGACTGGGTCATCGACCGCTGCGGCACCCGCGTCGAGTATGTCATCGACTTCTACACCGGCCGCTCTGATGGAAAACCTGGACCGTCCTTCTACCTCGATGTCAGGCCGAAACTAAATAGCTGGGAAGGCGTCAAGATGCGTGCTTTGGGTTTGATTTACATGACTTGACGGATTGTGACGATGTTTTATACATTCCCATCTCTCTACTGCATGATACCAAAAGCTGAGGCGTTCACGGAACTGGAGGTAGGGGGAAAACGGATCTGGGGTCAAATGCATATTTGGAGACAATGTGAAAGTAATTGTCCCCCTTCATCGCGTCGTGCGACGGTCATGTCTCGTCTATCATCTACACACCTTTGTGATTCCCCGTGACGCCAAAAGAACAGGCCCGAGCCAGCAGTGAGCCTCCTCTGCTATTCGACCTTGGATCTCGAGACCCTGATGCCGAGGCGTACGCCCGGCCCCGTCTCCATGGCTCCCGTGTCCAGGTCCCAGCCTTGAGCTTCCAGTCCAGCCCACAAAGCGTCGTCTCTGGCGCGAGGCCGCCACTTGGGGTCGACGATCTCCTTGACATCTCCGTACGGGTTCGCCGCTCCGGTAGCTCTAGCCGTGTCCATGGCCATGAACCAGGCGAGGATGGCGTGCTCCGGCTTGGCGCCGTCCCAGAGCATGATCTTGATCTTGCCGGGACAGCCCGGGTAATAAGGACGGACGAATTTGGTGTGCATGGGCCCGTCGACGAGGAGGACGTCGTTGGCACCATGGCTCATGGCGTGGCGGAAATTCTTGGCAAACTCGATGCGCATGACAGGCTCGCGGTCGGTGTTGCGGATGACGCCATCCCAGAAGACGATGCTCTCGCTCTCGGCCACCTGCTCCGGGGTGAGGACGTCCGAAAACATACCGTATGCGTTGTAGAGGATGGTGGCGCGCTGCTTGTTGATGGACGTCATGCAGACGCTGCGCACGCCGCGGTAGTTGGTCCACAGGTGAGCGAGCGAGAGGATCACGACCAGGTACACGACAAGATTGTGATCCTGAACGTTGCGGACGACGAGGCTGCCGACGAACAAGCCGATGAGGCTGACGGCCGTCTCCTGGCTGGCCTCCTTGGCGCTCAGCTCCGACAGGTTATCGTTCTTGGCAAAGTGCAGGCTGAGAGCGGCCTTGCTGGCACCAGCAGCGACGCCACAGACAGCACGAAGACCCTCGGCCGAGCAAAGAGCCAAGACCTTTGTCAAAGGTCCAAGATAAGGGCTGTAAAGCTCAAGGAAAAAAGCCGAATCGTTGAAAAGATCGGCAAGGAAGCGATACTTTTTCGCCTCAGGCTCGATGCTCAGCCCAAACCGATGAGCAAAGACGATGGTGACCATGTGGGAAACGGCATCACGCGAGATGGTGAGCAGCATGGCAAAGGTAGCCGTAGAGTCGGCATCTCCCACGCCCAAGCCCTGAAGCAGAGCCCGACTGGAGAGGAGCGAAGTGATGGTAGAGAAGAAAGCCTGAAGCGAGTCGTACGTCTGATAGGCTAGATAATCGCTCGACACCGAATTGGGAAAATCGACAGGTAGGAAGGCGGCCATTATCGTCTTGCGAAACGACTTCATCCTCATGCCATCTTCAGGCTGAGCTCGAACCTGCGTTGTCTTCTTTACTACTCGCTCTCGTGGGCTGGAAGAATCTACCGGGGGCACGTAGAAATAAGGGTAGGAAAAAGAGGGAAGATGGGATAAACTGACGCCTTTCTTCGTGAGCAGCCATATCTTGGGATCGTGGCCGGATTTGGAAAGCTCGGTGACTTCCATGCAGCGACCTTGGTTGATGCGTTTCGCGAAGCCATCGTCTTTGATGTCCGCCGGCCCAAAGAGGCGAGGCATGGTGTTTTGATGGTGGGCGAGACTGTGTGGGTGGTTGGAGGAATTGTGGTGGCGAACGAGGTTCGCCTTCCTTCTACCTACTTCTCTCTACTGATGCCTCAGGTTACAAGGCGTCAAGTCATCAGTGCACAGCACAGCACAGCATACACACACACCAACTCAGACTCACTCACCCTGGACGACATGCCTCATAGCACACACTTACTAGTGCACTTGCGCAGCAAAGAGAATCACATACATACACACAGTCACACACGATAATCGTTCATTTCAACTCCCCTCAAGATGCACGTCTGAAGGAACCGGTCCCTCGCCAACGGCCGTCATGATGACTCTGCTGACACCCGTACTCAAGGCCTGCGCGATCCCCTCGTCCAGCCTGGCCGAAGACGCCGTCCCTTGACAGCCCTTTTTCCATCCCGCGACGCCGTCCAATACGGCGGAAAAGGCCCCTAGAACAGTGGGCGCGTCCCTTTCGAGGTAGTAGACGACGCAATTAGGCCCAGCATCAAAGGTGTAGGCCGCCACCGTCCTCTCGGCGGCGGCGTTGATGGCCTCGACGGCGCGGATGGCCGCTCTCGAGACGTCGTTGAGGTAAAATATGGGCGGATACGTGTCGAGGCAACAGGCGTGAAACGAATTCGACTCGGCCATGGTCACCTTGGCAAAGGCGGCAAAGTCCCTGGCCTTGATTGCCTGCTCCATGGCCATCATGTTGGCGGGCACCACGGTTGATACCCGCTGCGGGAACAGGCCCGAGCTTTCAACCGTCTGCTGCATGCCGGACGTGGACGAGACGCCCTTCTTAGCGGCGCTGACGACGAGGATAAGAGCCCGCATCTCGGGCCAATGCGACGCCGGCGCCACCATCTCAGCCAAGGAATCGAGACCGTCGTCCCGCTCGCCCGCGCGCCAAGCAACGTAGCCGCCCATCAGGCTCCTACACGCCGACCCGGAACCCTGACGGGCGACGATGCTGAGCCGCTCGGGCGAGTCCGGCAGCCGGTACAGGTCCGCGACGGCCCTCACCAGGGCAGCGAAGCCGGCGGCCGACGACGCCAGGCCCGCCGCCGTGGGGAAGTTGTTCTCCGACACGATACGCAGCGCCATGGTCGAAAGCCGCGGCAGCGACGGGTCCGCGGCCTCGAGCTCGGCGCGGCGTGCGCGCAGCTCCCGGAAACAGGCCTGCGTCCGCGCACCCGACACGTCGGCCGGCTCGCCGTTGAGCGTTAGGCTGTCGCCTTCGCGAAAGGATTCCGAACATGAGGCTGTCGTCAGGGTGCGGAGGTCGGCTTGCGAGAGTGTGACGGAGAGCGAGCTGTTGGTCGGGAGGTTGAGTTTGGCATCACGTTTTCCCCAGTATCTGCCCGGCGCATCACCACCTGTCCGTTAGAGGCGCCTAATCAAAAGACTGGCAGAAGATGGGAGAGCAGACGCAACTTGACCACGGCAATGTTGACGGGCGCCGTTGTGCTGGCGCGATAGACGGGAGCCGAGGCCATGACGGGCGCAGAGAATCGACGATATCAGATGATCTGAGACCCTGATCCGGCCGGCTTCTTGTTGATATATGCAGGGGAGGGCGGGAGGCTATCGATAGCTGCTGCCTATAGACTGAGTCACGTGAGCCTCTTGAAGATGGGTTGTGTGAGTGCTGTGTGTGAGTGGGAAGCAGGGAAGAGGGAGGACTGCCCGTGAACCTTGAAGAGACTCCCCAAAACGTGAGAAGAGTGTGAATGATCTGCTTAGTTACAAGCCTCTTTCTCATTTCCTGTTGTTCATGATTTTCATCGTTCTTCTTTTGAGTTTGGTGATGTTATATGAGTCTACATCAAGACAGTCGTGTACTGGGGAAGTTTGACATGATTTCATGTGAGTTCAGAAGAGCGTTTTTAGGCTCATCAAGATTTACTTCTTCTTCTTCTTCTTCTTCTTCTCCTCGCTAGCTGAGTATTGAGAAACTTGATCGATAGTAAGAGGGCTCTGAAGAGGTCTCGGAAGCGAACCCTCTTCTGAACTTTACAACACACCATGTGACCATCTCTTCAGATGGTCTAGGCCAGACAGCCTCTTCTCCAGAGGCGAAGCAAGGTTACATGTAGTTATTTGAAAGGAAACCGCGTAGACCAGACACAGAATCTCTGTGGATAGCGAAAGAGGATAGGTTACATGATCAGGCAGGCTTGTGTGAAAGAGTTGATAGCCACAAGACATATTACTCGGAGGCGTTGGATAACGACTTATCCCGGCGAAACTACCATCTAAAGACCCCCATCTTCCATCTTCAGCGAGATAAGGAAAGTCACCAACAACGTAACATTACAAAGATAAAAGGAAGCCTACGCTACCGAAAAGAGAAAGGCACATGTATCCGAGATTCGCGTTTTCCTACCTTGGTCGAAGCCGGCGATCTTGGATCATCTCGAAACACTATCTCTTGTCCAAGGCTGAAAAACATATTCGGCAACGGGAAGCTGATTGGCCTGAGTCATGATGAATTGTCGACGTCAAAGGAATACCAATGTTCCACGGCAGCCGTAAGAGTCAGTCGTTTCCTGCCCTTCTCCGTAACTCATTCAGCCTCGGCCTGTGCAGCGATGAGAACTCCTGAAGGACTGAGGCCTGACTTCTTGTTACCCTCCGTGTCTGGCCATGATTCTCCCAGGTCGTAGATACAACTGACTGGCCGTCTTTGATATGATGGAGTCCAACGTCTACTTCATCGTCATCAATCATACGTCCAAGACAATCTAGTTCTCAGATTTCCATTCACGTATCACATCTTCCTTGTAACATGTTAATCAGTTTATCCGGCTGTTAGGTTTCCCGTCGTTATGCAAAGTCCACGTCTGCGATGTGTCTCGATATTCCGACGTTGTCTGTGAAATCGTTTCCCCCCCCCCCCCTTTTCGGCTCATGTTAATCAACGTCCCTCGATGTTTTGGAAACTTGATTTGCCGAAATTCGCCAAGAACATGGCTTTCAGATGCTTGATACTGTGTGAAGATGTTAGTAAGAAATGGGTTTTAAGGGGAAGCAGGCTCGGTGAAAATCATAGGGAAAATGTAAGAGTTTTGTTTTAAACGGAGGGCGATGGAACGAGTTTCCTATGAGAGGATACGTATTCATCTTTGTCTGTTGCTGTTGTTTGAATTAGTTATTTTTTTCTACCAAGGTGCTTTATTCTGTTGAGAGAGTAACTGCCCATCAGACGTGACATCTGGAGAGATCATCACCGTTGCTGTGGCTGAGACTTTGACGATAGATTACATTCTGCCGGTGACTGTGCTCTTCATCACTACCGGCGCTACTTTCTTGATTGATAAAAGTCTGACAACTGTTGTTGTGCTTGGAGTGGTGAAACACGGCAAGTTGGCATGTTACCAATGAGCTGAATGTGAGAAGACGTTGTGACGAGGCAGCATTCTCCTGTAAGATGCCCAACGACGTCATGATATCCTCTTTGACATCTGGCCATGGAGACGAAGGCAACTACGCAAAGGCCCTGACCTAATGATCCTGATTCCTTCCTACCCACCGCCTCAAAAGTCGTCTCAGTCCTGTCCTTCTTGAAGAAGAGGGTAAGGCATACTCGACGAGACTAGTTCTTCATACGGTAGAATCAGGAGCCGCTTCTCTCCAGACGAAGCAGATGATGACGACACACACAAACATACTTGGCCAAAACTAATCACACGCCGGTAACCTTACGGTTGAGTCCAAAAACTCGAGTCAGAGTAGAGTGCAACGATGGAACGTAGCAGTCGAAGAGAAAGGATGTGCTCATAGGCGTCGTCTTGACGTGCCATAGCGGTCGATCAGGATAGTGACGGCGCGAAATGGGAAACACGAACCCATACTACCTTAATCGTGAACGTACTCTGCAGCGTCAAGCACATCACGGGTCGTCGATTCGAAGAGAGGCTCGTCAGTCGAAGTCGTCGTTAGTAAACGGACTCTCGTCTTCAAACCGGACGTGTAGCACAAGCAACGGGTCGGGGGGGGTTATGTAGCACAGATGAGGTAATGGGAACACTAATGAAGCATGAGTGAAAGCAAGCCTGAAGACGGAGAAGCCTGCTGATAAGGATGAGAAGGAAGAGGAGAAGAAGGGTGTTGGTGACGACGATATGGAGAACCGAGGTAGAAGAGTAGAAACAGACTCTGAGAATAGACGAAAACGCTTCCCGGCCTCAAACAAAAACTAGACTGAGAGGGCTGAAAATACAGAGAGTCTAGCCGGACGAACCGTCTCATTGGTAGGCACTAAAAAGCCACGGTAGCCGATCCGAGACGAACCAAATAGCGGCAATGATCACAGCTAAGCGGAATCGGGAGGAGGAAAACAACTTTCACTGACAGTGTAGTTATAGCGTACGCTGACGACATGTTTCTGTCCAAAGCCGTGAGTAAGTGGAAAACAGAGCGTGTCAAGAGCCGTGACTAAGGTCTTTACAAGGGGGTGGCAACTAGATAGGTCAACAGTCCGAGAGTCAGTCAACCTCAGTTATGACGGTTGTGATGATTCGAGAGGAGAGTAACGTGTCTTAGAGAAGACGTGTTCTAACCGTCGACTCTCCTGGGATAGAGCGGGTGAAAACGGGGAAATAAGAGAAGTTGTGAGATGGCGGGATGGGGTTTTACCGGTTGCAAGTATGTAAGGTAGCGAGGCAGGGTTACGACAGAAACAAAGATGTGGGAATCTCCGTCGATCGGGAGTCTTATGATGGCGTGATAAAGGAAGATGCGTGAAGCGGTGACAGGAGATGGTCCGCTCCGTCGTCGGACCGGGAAGGGAGGAGGTTGCTGCTTGTTGTTGTTGTTGTGTTTTTCATCGGGTTAAAACTCCTGGATGACAAACTATTCCGGGGGAAGAGTGGGAAAAGGTCTTGGGTTCAAGGGTTGGGGTAAACTGGAACTCGTTTTATCTTTAAAAAGACAAGACAAGACAAGACAAGACAAGACAAGACAAGACAAGACAAGACAAGACAAGACAAGACAAGACAAGACAGGATAGAGCAGGATAGAGCAGGATAGAGCAGGATGGGACAGGATAGGAAACGGTTGATCCAAACACAAACAGAAGGAAGATTAATCGTCTTTTTTTTTCTCTCTTGTTGTTTCTTTTCCAGCTGAATATCTGCATCTGGAATATAGAGATAGGAAGAATAGTCAACAAAGGGGGTGTTATTTTTCGTGTCTTCCCCCGTATAACCCCCCTTTCATGTCTCACCTGTCGTGTGACAGGCTCACGGGAAAGTGTTAGAGGGTGGGCTTCCTGTGGCGGAGTAGGTCGCGTGACGTAGGTAGGTGTATGTATGTACAGATATATGAATGAGCCTGGTCTTGTGCATAATCGTGGCTTGTTACAGATGAGATTGTTGATTGCTCACGAGGTCGGGGAGCATTGAGCTGAGAAGCAGACTATTAGTGGCAGTAGATGAGATGAGGTATGTATGTATGTATTATGCGTTATCTTGCATAACATATACACTATGTACAGATATATATACCTACCTATTTATATACATATACAAATATAAATACAGATATAGATACAGATATAGATGGATGAGTGTGTATAAATAGCTACCTCTACCAGGCATAGAGCTGGGTAGCAACAGGAGGTAGATATCAGGTGCCAATGCAGCCTCGTAGATACCTACCTGCCTACCTACCTAGGTAGATAGGCACCCTCAATCAGTCCCGGAACAGCCAATAAAGCTATTACCGCCAGCACCGCTATGAGTAATTTGACCAGCCTGTCTACAATCCTCCGTAATGATAACACGGTCCGGCCCCGGTCTCCCTGCAGCAAACAAAACAACAAGGTCAGAGCAAGCTTTTGAACAATTCACAGATCTCCCATCGATCAAACGCACCTCCTTTGTAAACCCTCCCGGACCGAAGCATGGGAAACTCGTAAAACGGACCGGTGTAGTCACGGAACCGAAAGCCTTCAAAGTTGTTATACCGATGCGGGTAGTTTGACGATCCTGCCGTCTCCTCGTCTTTTACCAGCTGGCACGCTGCGTTGGACGCCGCGTTGACGTCTTTGGATGAGTAGAGCGTGTTGCCGCAGTAGGTTTCTCCCCGTGCCGTCTGGGTCAGGGCGACGAGCAGGGTGAGGAGTGTGAGGGGGAGCTGCATCTTTGGCTTTTGTTCCACGGGGAGATGGTCTGGCTATGGGGGAAAAGGCGATTGATGTTTCTGGAGGGAAGTGTCTGTATTTAAGCGGGAGAAGCAAACAGCCACGAGACAAATCACATTATAAAGACATCTCGTAAGACCTTCACATTGCAACCAGCCTCGGGTCTCATGGGACGGAACGGTGATGAGGCGCAACGCACGCGCTTCCCAATAACAGTCGATGAGACTGTGCTATCAAGAAGAGCATGTCAGTGAGACGGTATTATCAAAAGAACAGACGAGGCCCTCTCCAATGACAGGGTCGTGTTACAATGCCAATCACAGACTTGCACACGTTGTTTGCTTTTTTCCCTCCCTCTTCTCTTCTCTTCCATTCTTTCCGAACCAAGATTGCCAGTGGCCCAATGTCAAAGCTTATGCCGTGTCTTTTTCAGCTTGAGCCCTGACAGGATAGGTACAACGGAACTAGGGGGAAAAGGGGAGTTCAAAATCACCCCCCTTTTTTTTTCCCTCCCCGGTCTTGATAGTAATCATATCTATCTACTCTACCTTCCGCATCGGGTCACGTCCATCCGGCGAGGGTAGGATGAAATAGCTCTTCATCTCGTGCGTCCATTCAGGCCGATGATAAACGATAAGCCAGGTTTACCTTCCGGACTAGAACAAGCTTCTTTTTTGTTCTACGACAAGCGAAGTTCAAAAGGATGAGAGAGAGAGAAATGGCGGGAGGAGAAAAAAAGGGTTAGGCTTCTGCCCCTGCCCTCTCCCCCGGGCTGCCGCGGTCCGTCTTGGTGGTTGAAGTGTGATCGACTGCCTCTTGAGTCGTTGTTGATGTGAGACATCCGGGGGGAAGGGGGAAGATCAGATGGGAGGTTGAAATGACTTGGTTGATGCCGCTTTCCGGACCGGAGATGGTGATATCACGGGATGTGTGTGTGTCTTATCATGGCTGAGAATCGGTTACGGATGAAATTAAAGATTCAAGCGAGAAGGAGATGAAGAAAAAGGAAATTACGACGATAACAAGCTGGTTCTTATAGCAAGCAGAGCCTGTGCAGTATGCTGACCATCATCATCTATGGTGTGACGTTTAACAGATCATCTACATATGTAAAGAGCAGCCTCACGTGACAGACTTCCGCCTCTCCCTCCCTTCTCTCTTCCCCCCCCTCTTACATACTAGATAGAGATAGACAACGTTGATTTAAGCTCGAGGCTTTGTTCTCTTTGCTTTCGATCGATCATGATTGGGTGTGTCTGTCTGTGTCTGGTTCCACTCACATCTATGACGCTCTTCTTCTTCTTCAACAAGGATATCCATACAAAAGCAATCCCAGCTCCCGGAACCCCCTTCTTTTCACTTCCCTTGTTCAGATAAAGTCACACGTCCGAACATGCCGGTTATGAAAAACAACTCACCTCTCAGAGGGGGAAAAGAAAGCCTTGTCGAACCGAACCCTCCCCCCTTTGTTCATGGAGGGTGCAGTGTAAGGATCAGATGCGATCCGGTCGAAACGCGTTACACGTCTTCTACGTACAAAAAATTCGTGTGCCTTTTTTTTTCCCTTTTTTTTTTATCTCCGTCTCTTTGAAGAGAAGAAGAAGAAGAAGAAGGGGAATAAAAAAAAATGGCGCATTCCTTTACATACGATTGGTTTTTGCCCCGGTTAATCAGTCACGGCTCCCTCCCATGGGGTTTGGATTGAAGGAAAAGGGGGGGGGGGGGGGGGGGGGGGGGGGGGGGGCGGAGGAGTTTTGGGGGCGTGTGGCTTTTTGGGGGGCGGGGGGGGGGGGAGGGGGGTGGCTGTAACATGAAAGAT